>CAUYPO010016041.1:0-35332 GCA_963574435.1 Cheirogaleus major
TTTAAAGAAAGACAACAAAATCAAAACCCTCAATCGCATAACATTTAGACTTTCCAGCTTCCAATAAAAGATTAGTCATGCCAAGAAAAATGTGACCTATATTTATAAGAAAAAAATCAACCAATAGAAATAGATGCAGGCTGGGCGCGGTGGCTCACGCCTGTAATCCTAGCACTCTGGGAGGCCGAGGCGGGTGGATAGCTCAAGGTCAGGAGTTCGAAACCAGGCTGAGCAAGAGCGAGACCCCGTCTCTATTAAAAATAGAAAGAAATTAATTGGCCAACTAAAAATATATAGAAAAAATTAGCCAGGCATGGTGGCGCATGCCTGTAGTCCCAGCTACTTGGGAGGCTGAGGCAGAAGGATTGCTTGAGACCAGGAGTTTGAGGTTGCTGTGAGCTAGGCTGACACCATGGCACTCTAGCAAGAGAGTGAGACTCTGACTCAAAAAATAAATAAATAAAAGAAAGAAAGGATAAAGGTTTTTTTCCCTGCCTGTGTACTATTATATTAGGTAATCAAATAATAGACAAGGAAAGTATCACTCTATAAAATTATTCCAGCTAATAAATGAAAACAAAATGACATAATTAGAACATCATCATTTTTCAATCCTCAGTGAATTAGTGGGTCCCAGCATTGAGCATCGGTGACTACTAACTTCACAAAAAGAGAGACAACCAGATATTCTGTGCCTCCAGGTGGAGAACACAGCACCACCTGGTCTTAACAAAAGCATTGATCCTGAAACTGATCAAGTCTCACCATCCCTGTCAATTTGTAGAAAATGCAAGAGAAATGTGTGGAACTGCACCATGAGCAAACTCCAGACCGTGAAAACTCTACATGTCAAACAGCCCAAGTCCTTCAACAGATAATTTGTAAGTAAAAGAAAGAGATGTAGGGAAACCTATAGATTAAAAGAGACTTAAAAGACATATTTTTTTAAACAAAAGAAATTTGTTATCTCACAATTCTGGAGGCTAGAGATCTGAAATTAAGGTGTCAGCAGGGTTGGTTTCTTCTAAGGCCTCTCTCATTGGCCTATAGAGGGCAACGTCTGTGTCTTCACACAGTCTTCCCTCTGTGTGTGTCTGCGTCCTAATCTCTTCTTATTTAATATAAGGCCACCACTTACATAGGATTAGGAGCCACCTCAATGACCTCGTTTTAACTTTATTACCTCTCTAAAGATCCTATATCCAAATACAGGCATACATTATTTTATTACACTTTACTTTATTGTGTTTTGCAGATATTTTGGGTGTTTAGGCTTTTTTAAAAAAAACATTTTATTGGTACATGATAAAACTATAAGTAAATATGAAAAAGTCATTATTATGAAATCTAAGTATTCTATTAGTGGACTATTAATTAATCTATTAGTGGGCTACTCCAGTAGCCACTAAATAGCCATACCTAATGGTATTCAGGCCTGTGTGCAGTCCCCTCCTTGTGAATCCGGGCTGGCCCTGAGACTTATTTTAACCAACAAAATGTGGCAGAGAAGGGCCAGGCACGGTAGCTCACATCTGTAATTGCTTGAGACCCAAAGGTTGAAATCAGCTTGGTCAACACAGAGAGACTCAGTCTCTACAAAAAGCAAAAAATTATCTGGGCATGGTGGTGAACACCTATAGTCCCAGCTATTCAGGAGGCTGAGGTAGAAGGATCTTTTGAGCCCAGGAGTTCGAGGTTACAGTGAGCTATGATTGTGCCACTGCACTCTAGCCTGGGTGACAGAGTGAGATCCTATCTTTAAAAAGTAAAAAAAAAAAATTATTTAAAAATGTGGCAGAAAAATGCTGTGCCATTCTAGGCCTAAGCCATAAGAAGTCCTAGCAGCTTCTAGAAGCTTTTGCACTCTTGCAAACCCTGACCTACCATTTAAAAAGTCCAGTACCTTACTGGAGAGATAATGGAGAAAGGCCACCTAGAGAGAAAGAAAGCGTTCTCCACTAAATCCAGCCACCAGCTGATCTGCCAGCTGAATGCAGCCACAGGAATGACCACCAGCAACAATAAAAAGTAGAAGCGCCCAACTGGACCCAGTCCAGATAACAGAATTGTGGGCAAATAAATACTTGTTTTAAGAGCCAGTATCTCTGAGCTAGAGAAAATAGTGATTTAAATAACTGAAAATAGTGGTTATTTTTAGAGAGAGACAAAAGGGTCTAGAACCAGGACAGGGCACATGCAAAGCTTCTGCAATGACTTGTGAAGTTCTATTTCTTGACCTGGGTGACAGCTACATAGATATTTACCTTATAATGATTCACTAAGCTATGCATTTGTTTTGTGTAGTTTTCTGAACCTATGTTTCATTTTAAAATAGAAATAGTTTTTCAAGAGGAAAAAGAAAAAAAATCCACATGGTTTGGCATAGAGACATTTACTCTTCTTCCAAAATTCCTGAGACTATGGACTTTTTAAAAAATCACTTTGAGTCTCCTAGTAAAAACTATTAATATATTTTAGTCCTATAGGCTCATTCCATACAACATCAAGCATAGAAATATAAATTTTTCTTTGGATCCTAGACCTTGCAATTTGCAAAACTGAATTAACTATTTTCATATCTCTAAATCTTTTATCCTGTCCTCTAAGTGAGAAGAAAACATGCAGTACCAAAAAAAGGCTGGGGAGGTGGGGAATACTTTTAAAAGCTGGCTTATATTTTCTTATTGGCAGAAACTTGCTAGTCTCTTTTTTAAATGAATTTTCCAGTTTCAAAGGAGAAAATCTGTATTGCATTTGGGGTTTTGTTTGGTTGTGTGTGTGTGTGTGTGTGTGTGTGAGAGAGAGAGAGAGAGAGTGTGTATGTGCGTGTGCTAGTCTGGAACTGTTAGAATTTTAGCCTTCATGTCCTGTGCTCTACTAAAGTGCCTTACGCAGACTGCAGCACATGAATTGTGCTTTTATTCTTTTGTCTTCCTTTCCATTATATTAACACTTTTATCTTCACTTCTGACTTCATTTCCCATTGCACAATGCAAATTGTTCTATGTACCCTGTTTCTTAGAGTGATGTTACCTAACTATACTGACAAAAAAATTAAAATTTTTGATTAGGAGATGAAAATTCACTGCTGTAATTCATACTGCATATTTTGTAAAACTTTCACAGTACATTTATGTTAATTAAATTAGAAACTACTGTTTCTAGAAATTGGGCTCCTGCTGTTGCACTTTCTACCTGTGAACCCAGTTCTGACCCTCTCGAAGATTACAATAGAGTAAACTACAATCAGTTCAGTAGTCCACAGTAAAAATAAAATAATAAAAATTACTATTGTTACCCTGGTAGTTACGATTACTAGAGCATCCCTGATTATGTGGTCCTCTTGCTGCCAATGTCCATAGTAAAGAGACATGTTTTCATCAAGACCAGGCCTTGATTCAGCATCTGACTTTATGGAGTTCATCAAGGCTTATATTAGAATCTATCAAAGGGAAGGTCACCGTTTCTTCCACAAGTACAGGAGAAAATATTCATTTGTCACAGTCTACTGATTTTGCTTTCTTTTTGATTGACTCTCAGAAATTCTTAATTCACAAAATCCTTTATGACTTTGCAACCTTAGATTTGGGACATCTTAAAGAGGGTCCTATTCTCAAGGTCTTGGTTTCCACTTACAAAGACTGAAGGAAGTGGGAAGTAAGTACTGACACTAGACATTCCCACTCTGCAGTAGTTTTTCTTACTTGAAACTCCTACTATTTAATAGCTTCATCGGTAGTTTGGCATGCTTGAAGGCATTTTTTAAATCAAAATAGAAAGTGATGGATATCATTATTTATACTGAGTCCTCTTCCACTTCTTTCCCCCATCCCTGCTACTCCCACCAAGGCAGCTACAGTTCCTCACTTCTTAGAGGAGCCCATTCATTTCTACAAATTATAAACTCAGGCAAATATTAATCGTATAATCTTTATCCACTTTCTAGTTTCTTTGGATTAATTTTTCTTAAAAAGGACCCAATAAGGCAACACTACCAATATACTAATATTGGTTAGAATGCTTTTGGCCACAAGAAACAGAAGACAATTATATGTTAGGATAAGGTTTGTCTTTGGATAACAGTAATATTACAAATAGCACTGGCTTAAATAAAATGGAAGCTTATTTCTCCCTTATTAAGGTCCAGAGGTAAGTAGTCCAGGGCTGGTTTGGAGGTTCTACTATATGCAGGAAACTATGCTCCTTTTGTTCAGTTACTCTGTTCTTCATGAACACTGCATGGTCCAAGATGATGCCTCCAGCCATGGTCACAATCCAGCCACCAGCATGAAAGATAAGACAAAGAAGGTCATACCCTTCCCTTTTCATGTCACTTTCTGGACATAGCACATACAACACTTCTACCTACATGCCATTGGCCAAAACTCAGTTACATGACCCCATCTAGTTGCAAAGGAGGCTGGGCAATATCATTATTATGGGAGTTCACATGCTAAAATTTGGGGATTCTATTATTAAAGATAGCAGTGGAGAATGATATTGGGGATAATTAGCAATCTCTACTAGCCCAACTCAAAAGGGATTTAGTATCTTTTATAACATGAAGTATGCACAGTGCAGCAGGCCGGGCTCAGGCTTCTCTTCTCTGAGGTTGCCTCATCTTTGCAGTGCTCCAAGTTTAGGCTTTGTTTTTAAACTAGCTCCCCTCCTGCTCATCAGGATCAAAACCACTGTTCCAGGCATCCCGTTCAGAGGCAACACATTCCCAACAAGGAGGAGAGGAAGTACCCTTTGCTTTGTCTCCTTTTTAAAAGAAGAGAAACTTCTCTGAGAAGAAGCTCACAAACTTCCCCTTAAGCATCACTGGTCAGATAGCATGACAATCCCGTGCCTGGTATAATCACCGGCAAGGGGACCCCACCGCCATGACAGGCACAGACCAGTCAGCACCCGCTGCCCAGGCCATAAATGGAGCTAGCCTCTCTGAAACAGAGGGCTACGTGGGGGAGTTTCACTACCTGAACAAAACTGTGGTTCTATCAGAAACAGGACTGGGGAGAGATGTTGGGCTGACACCCCACAGTGTCTGCCATACTCCATATCTTCACTTTTCCATCATAGTACACTGCCATTGCCAGCCAGATAACCTGGACTCTAAGATTACTGTCATAATTATCCAGGTTAAATCAGACCAGCTTTTGTGTCCATCTCCTACCAACAAATTCTGACTGAAGAAGAAGCAAACGTGGATCAGCACTGCACGTCTAGATTGAGCGGACTGCAAACATGTACAGCTCTCCCCATCCTCCACCGTGCCCATGGACACTTCGCTCTAGACACTGCTTTCAGCATAAACTTTATATCTAGCCACCTTAGTTAACCCTTGTGGCATAAATATGAGAGAACTCCCCTGAGAGAAATAGATGTTTTTAAGCTGAAACTCATTTCTTACTTTATAAGCAACAGGTCACAGATGAGCATGTCAGAGGAAGCCACTAGGCCCTTTACCCATTAAGTATGACTGACTATGCAATAGTAAATCTGTGAAAAGAACAGTTTTCCTAACTGCTGTCTCCAGCTCACAGACCTAGAAGTGCCTCCCAGCCTACCCAGATCTGTGTATCCCATGATTCTCAGCTGCGGCACTGATTTTCCAGTACTTTTCTGACCTTCCATGAGACTTCTTATATGGGAGAGGTTTTAGGTTTGTTTTCTTTTTGATTCATACGAAATTCAATGGTAATTTTAAAAAGAAAATAAAATTATTGCTTAAACAGGAAAACACATTGTGCTTTTTTTAGCTATAGTTCAATTGCAGGCATACCAAAAGTTTTAAAGGAAAAGGAAACATGGCATAAAAAGAGAAGAGCACTTTAAATTGACCACTAATGACTGGATTATATAAGAGCTTTCTTCCTCATTAAAGGAAGATGCTTTCAGGTGAGAGCTAAAAGCATCACTAAAGGCTAACACATGACACTGCCCATGTGATTACAAGTTGGTCCCAGTGTTATTTATTAATAGAAATGTCTTACCAAGGGAAGTTACTGAAAGACTTCTAGAAACAATCCTAAAAATTTATTCTGTTGTAGGAAACGCGAGTATGGTAGTAATTTTGAAAACTAGTATCTTTAAAAATGAAGTAACTCCTTAACACATCTGCTATATCTTTACCTAGAGATTGACTAAATCCTAAGAAACAACGTATTTTCAAAACATCCATGTGACGCAGATGTTTCGAGGCACACAAACCGAATGGCAGCTGTTAAATGATCTGTCTAGAAATAAATACTCATCTAGCGTCATTACCATACTAGAAGTACGGCTGCTTATAACACATACAAAATGAAGTTAACAAAAGTCACTCAAAATATATGACTAGATATTCTCCATGTTAGCAAAGTTTATCAAGCTTGAAAGAAAGTTATTGCCTCAGCTATAAGAGCTTTCAAATCTATAATATTTCACTGATGGCTACTTTATGAGAAACAGGTCATAAAATTGTACTTAAACTTTACCATCAGACTTTCAACCATTTTGCTTACAAATGAATTGAACCTTGAGAATATTTATAGGCTTAAAGATTGACAAAGAGGTAAAGGTAGGCCTACGGTTCTGTTCCGGGACCTGGGGCTTCAAAACCATCAGGAAATTACAGCCCCGTGATCTTCATTGGCTCACACACTAACAATTCACAACACCATGCATTTTTCCAAGGTTTTTTTTCTCTTTTGGCAAGAAGACTAGTATTCTCACATGAAGGAAGCAAAGAGTCATTCTCCCTGGCAGTATTCTAACTTTAACTCCTCTCTTCCCTCTCCCACTACACATGTCTTGGAAGTGCCTTCCTGAATATAGAATGAGGAGATAAAATTGAACAAGACTCACGGATGTGATGATCTTCACACCGCCTGCTGTTGTTTTACTCATTCAAACACATTCATCACAAGGTCTTCATGTGCCCTAACTCCCGCATACTTGTGTATGTGCAATAATGTCATTTCAGAATAAAGAAGGTAATACATTTTCTTCTAATAAGTACAATGTTTGCATCAGCAGCAACAAGTGTCATGACCATGAAGTCTGTTTTAAGCAAGTTAATCCTTCACCTTGCTGGGCTTCAAAGGATTACAGTAGATGACCATGCTTTAACTTTAGGTGCTCACAAGCCTTCCAGTAAAATAAAGTCTTATAAAATAAATGCCATGAACAAAGTTTTGCTAACAACCAAACGCAAGCGCTTTCTCCCTATGTTCTACTACGCCGCTCCTTCAGTCCCTATACACTGGTGAAAACAAGCATATGACCACATTTTTAAGACTAAGGCAGGCTTAGTTAAGCTCTTTTACTAAAAGAAATAAATCATCCATCTTTTTTCCTTTTAATAAACAACAGCAAAGTGATACCTGACCACTTTTTATCCCTGACAGTATGGGTTATTGATGATCTTTTCCCTCCAAAACTACCGGAGCAGGAATCTGGAAAATCAATTAGATTGCTCTTCAAGTGCCCTGGCTTGATATCCTTTGAAAATGGTTTTAAACGCTGTGGTGACTGAAAACAAATTTTAGAATAAAGACACCAAATAAATGCCTTCCTCTTAGGGAAAGGTTCAAGAGCCAGAAAGAGGTCTTGGGAAGAACTTAACCATTTATTTAGAGAAGTAGGTTAAAACCTAGAGTTTAATACCTAGTTTAGAAGATATTTTTGAAGCCAGAAAAAAAAACACTATATTGACAAGATTACCAAATGATAAGTAGTGGTTGAGGGCAAGGTTGGGGGGGGGGAAGAGGGGAGCCAAGAACACCCAGGAGATAAAGAGCCTTGACTTCCTGCAGTTTCAGTTCAGTTTGGTTTTTGTTTTCTTCTCCTCTGAGTCACTACATCTCTGCCGGTCTCCCTCAATGAGTTTCTCCCCATCTGTAACTTTAGCAACTGTTACAAAACATGCCAGGGTTCCTCTTTTGCTTTCCCCCTCTGCGGGGAGGGAAGGGAATAGTACAACTTGGGACCGTCATGACATCGTCCTTTCTGCCTCTGATGAAATCATCCCGCAAGTGAGGCTGGAGAGAAGCCGCGGCCGAGCCGCGTTTCGCGAAAGGCCGAGGGTCCCGGGCGGGAAATTCTGGGGCAGACGCCGGGAAGCCCCAGGGGCGTCTCTAGGAACCGGGGATATCCCCGCGGCTGTCTCTGCGGCAGGTTCAGAAACAGCCCAGGACCAGGGCCAGGGCCCGGTACCAGAAGAGTGTCTGGGCGGGGGCAGAAGTGACCCCGGGCGACGGGGCAGAGGAGGCGAGGCCGTCCCACCCGGCGTCCTGCACCTGCCCGCCCGCACCGTCCCGCCGCGCGGCCCCGCCCGAGCCCGAGCGGCCGGCGCCCTGCGCTCTGCTGGGAGCAGGACCCCGCTCGGCCGGCGGGGCGCGTCGGGCTCCCGCGCGCAGCGGGCGGGCAGCCATCTAGGGGCGCGGCGGCCCCCGCCTTGCGGACGCCCCCTCTGGGGCGCCGGGGCGGTGCCGCGGGGCCAGCCTGGCCCGGGGGCGGCGGGCGGCGGCGTTGGGGGGCGTACCTCGGATGTAGGCGCACTTGCCCTCGTCCAGCTGGCTGGAGGCCGAGCCGCCCATGGCCGCGGCGGGTGCGCTGCCCGCGGCACTGGCCGCTCCGGGTCGGCGCCGGCTGCTCGCTCCGGGGGTGGACGCGGCGGCGAAGCCCGCTCTGCAGTTGAAGTGCAGACTTCCTCGGCAGGCGAGAGGCGTCGCCGTCTGGGGCGCCTCCTCCAGGTCCGCGCCCTCCGAGGAGCTGTGGGCCGGCCCGGGCTGTGCGCCCGCCTTCGCCCTCGCCCTCGCGTCGCTGGGGCGCTCCAGGGGCGTCCAACCGACGACTGCCGGCCCCTCCGCTGCGCTTGTACTCCTGCTTTGTCCTCCGTGTTTTCACCTGTTTGGGGGCGGCTGAGATACACCTTGGAGCAAGTGGACCATTTCCCAAGTGACTGTCAACCTCTGGAACCTTCCCCATCCGCACCCTATGAGGTGGAGTTCAAGATCCCATCGCCTTGCACGCCGACCTGCACAAGAAGTGCCCGTTCTTCTCCAGCACCGCCTGGGAACCTGTTAGAAACGCAAGGTTTCAGCGCCCTCCATCTCCACCCTTCTGCACACACGCCCTATTCGGTGGTCTCACAAGCCTTCCCAGGACTCTGATGCCCGCTGAAGTCTAAGAACCAGTGGTGAACTACACCTGCCTGCAGCCACACAGTCGGGCCAAGGAAGGGGTGGGGAATGAAGGGAAAACGGAAAGCGAAAAATGGAAAAAATTAGGGAAAAACCAAGACTGGGTCCCACAATATACTCCCAGACCTGAAATTTGTATTAATAAGACTTAATGAAAGTCTGTCCTGGCACCTCTAGTTTCCATTCCTTTCCTTAACAAACTGGAGCTGGAACATTCGAACGGGCATCGGTTCTTTTCCCACAACCAATGTTGAGCTTGGCAGCCTCTCCAGACAGGACCGGCTTGGGCAGAGGGGTCACCACTGTTTTCACCCTATTCTTAGTAGTCAGTTTTTTTAGCGACTCCTATTGACTTAACCTCAAGGTCAAATGGTCTGTACACACTGGAACCAGGCCTGAGGAGGACTTTGAAGGTTTTCCCACCGCCCCCCCACCAAAGTTAATTAACTTGCACTTTAACAAAAATATTTCTCACACCTCACACCCAGTCTCTCCACCCTGCATTCCAATCCATCATTACATCGTGTCAATCCCACTTTCAAAATATATCCACTAACCAACCAATTCTCATCCACTGCCACCCCGCCACCTGCCCCCGTCATTTCTTACTTCCGTCATTACAATAGCCGCTAAACGGTTTCCTCCTTCTTCAGAGGAAAAGCCACAGAGTCCAGCGCAGCCTGGCGGGCTTCCGCTCTGACCCCGTCTCCCACCACTGCCCGCGCTCGCTTCCAGCCCCACTGGTCTTTTTGTTCTTTCTAGGACACATCAAGCTCAGGGCCTTTGCATTTGCTCTCCCTTTGGGTGGGATGCTCTTCCCTCGCGTTGTCACATGGGTTGCTCTCTAAGTCTCTCACTTCATTCAAGTGTCCACTTAAATGTCAATGACTCAGAGAGGTTTTCCTTGGCTCCTACGTAAACACCAGCCCCCAACTCCCTCAGCTCCTTACCCTTCATTATTTCTAACCACATCACTTCACCTCCTCTAACATATTCTTTGTCTGTCTTCCGCAACTGAGATATCAACTCCATAAGGTCAGGGATTTTTCTTTGTTGTTGTTTCTTGGTTTCTTAATTTTTTTTAATCATCAGGCTTTGTTTGTTTTTATTTTTCTCTGAGGGCAGGGAAATTTTTGTCTGTTATCTCCTCTGATCTATCTCAAATGCCTGGAACAGCACCTGCCACATAGTAGGTGCCCAATAAGTAACCATTAAATAAGTGAATGAATGACATATTAAATGTAAGAATCTGGACTCAATGACAGCTATGATCTCCTTGCATAAAGAGCATTTCCAGATAACCACGCAGTGATTTAAACTATTTAATGTTCAAATCTTCCCTTCATATATTCTAGTCGGCTCTTGGAGTTAAGTGTGTCTTCTTAGAGTAGTAATTTCTTTCATAATATAAATGGCTATAATCGTGTCACAAAATACGGTTTCAATATTGTTATTGAAAAAACTAATTTGGGTCTCCTGCCAGAAGTATAGTTTTAGCTTGTCAGCTCTTGTTTAGGAATATTCTGAGAAAGGACTGATGATTCCAATCTATCATTATTTGCTCATTTGTAACGTTCACAGATGGAACAAGGCATTAATAGAAGGAAGGATTTGTATGGTGTAGTATCAACAGGTTTGTAACTTGGCAGTTCCAGCTTTGAATCACTTAATGGCCGTATGATCTAGTCAAGTTGCTTAACTTACCTATTTCAGTCTCCTCATCTGTTAAGTGGAGCTGATAACATTCACCGCTTGGGTTGTGGTCAAAATTAAGTTTCATCAGGTCTGTGAAGCACTTGACATATTCCCAAGAGCATAGTAAGTGTTTAGTAAATGGAAACTAGAATTGTTATTATTAGTAAGGGCAAGAGTGATCAAGAAAAGCAATTTTCTAGAGAAAGTGAGATTTTAATTGGGCCTTAAAGATTATTGATGTTACATTAAGAAAGAGCTGCTGCTTCCTTTACCCCCAAACAAATAAAGTTCTTTTCCCCCAATGGTTTACAGAAAAAAAATTAAGAAATTCATTATTTTAGTCATAGTATTTAATGTTTGCAAATCCTATGAGGGCATGATTTTATTAATCACACACTAAAAATAAGTCTCCAAGCAATTCAATAACTTTATGAACCAGATTCAATTTCTCATGATTCAAATCAGCTAGTTCAGAAAATTTCCTACGCAATTTTAGTTTCTGTACTGTATCAGTGTACAGTATTTTGTATTAAAATACTCTTAAGACCATTTCTTTCAGTAAATATCACACACTAAAATGATTACTTTTTTAACATCTTCATTGAGATATAACTCACATAGCATAAAATTCACCCATTTAGGTTACCTTTTTCTTCAAAGGAGCAAATTAGTTTAATAGGCATTTAATATCTTTAAAGTGTGTGTGTTTTGGGATTCCCTTGCATGTCATAGAACCACGAAGCCCTTGTTTGCCATGCTCTTGTTGGAGTTAGTGGCATCTGTCTGTTTAACTGCCTGCAGAGCAGAGAGAGTCCCAAACATCTTTGTACTTCCCCAAGTACCTTATACTGCCTCGTAATGTAGCAGCAGGAACTCTGTAATTGATTAATTGATAAGTACACATGGCAGGTTACATCCGTTACTAATTTAATCTTCACAAAAACCCACTGATGTAAGTATTATTATTATTACCATCTTACAGGTGAGGAAACCAAGCTCAAGAAGTTTAAGGAATTTAACTAAGGTCATCTGTGACCTAGGCTTGTCTGACTCCAGAGTTCATCCTCTTAATTATGATACTTCATTTATCTAAAATCTTGATTTTATTTACATCAGTAATCCAGGCTTAACTACAGAAATTAGAGAACATAGATAAATAAAAAGAAAAAAAGGGGGGGAAATTAGCCAAATCAGTATCTTTAGATAACCTCAATTATCAGTTTGGTGTCAATTCCTATAGATTTATATATAATTATAATTTATAAGTATATGTGTATTGTTATAATTACTTATTTATCAAAATAATATGAAGCTCTATATATATTTTGCAGTCCGTATCATAATTTTTCATTTGTTATATTTCAACTTAAATAAATATCTAGATATAGGTCAATGGTAGTTCATTGTATAAATGTAGCTTAATTCATCCACCTACCAGCAAAGTATAATCCCTGTTTCCCTACTGCTCAAAAACATTGAACATTTTTATACATTTTAAATTATGTTATCAATAATATCATTCCTTTTAATATTTGTCAATTTGAGGGTCAAAATAGGTATCACATTCTATTGTTCAATTTACAAATTCTTAATGAAGAAGATTAATTATATTTTCTGTGGGTTTTCTGGCCATAAGTATTCCTTCTTTGTGAATGCCTTCCATTTTTCTATTGATTTATTATTCTTATTGAAGTGGAAGAGCTTTATATGTATATTAAAGTCATTAACCTTTTTACTATAACACACATTGCAAATTAAACACATTTTTCTTATTAAAACATATTTCCCTGTATTCTTTGTTGCACTTTCTGCAATATTGGGCTAACCATAGAGAAATTGTAAAATCAATTAAATTTGTCTCTGGCACCTTCTCATCTTAGCACTCTTCTTTCCCTCTTATCTTTATATAATTTCTAAAGAATGCCTAACTTAATAATATCTCTTATGGGTTGTTGTACATAGCATTTTTATGCAAAATAGATTAACTGTTGAAAGTCATGTTATGATTTTTTTTTTTAAAGAAGCTCCTCTACTTACTAGCTGCCTCATAAAATTGTTGTAATAATCTAATACATTCTGTCTTAGGGGCACAAGCTTTAGGGTAGAAAAGTCTAAGCTCCAATACTCATTCTGATACTGAGTGGCCTCATGATCTTGGGAAATAACCTAAATTTTCTAAGCCTCATATTTTTTATCTTCAAAATGGGTGTCTGTGAAAATTAAATAAGATTATATATATAGTACATATTAACATACCTAACATATATTTAGCATGTTTTCAATAAAGTTAGTATGCTGACAGAAAATGAATGAAAGGGTTCTTTAACTGTTATATAAATGTTAGCTCTTTTTATTCGTGTGTTTATTGTAGTACTTTTGTGACCAACATATCAAACCTTTCAGGAGACAGGCATTAGTACCATTTTTGAAAGGGAAAAGGTATATCTATTATATTTTAATTGTATATATTTTTTTAAAAATAGCTGTTTTCATAATACAAACTATAGAAAGCTAAAACTGAATAAAATCTTCTCTAGAGAGAACGTGTTGAAGATGTAATCAACTGCTCATCAATGATTCTTGAAGTTGCAGGAGCTCCAGGAGTGGGCGGAATTTTTATTAGAAAAGGACATAGGTTTTTTGTTGTTTTTTTAAGTCAAGAGACGTTTGCTCAATGTGTTTTTAAAATATGAATCATCACAATTTTATGTAGACCTCAAGCATTGTGTAAGACCTTCAACACAGAGTAGATATCTAAGTACTTTAACAGAAACCAATAAAGTCTTAGAACTAGGATGACAAACTCTAGAACCAGCCAGACATTTAGATGTGTAGGTACCAATCTTCAAATCTAACAAAGATCAGACCAGCACACTCGCCCTTGTGAAAGCTATAGCCATATTATTGCCAAAGATTAACAGATTCTACAGGTTCTTCTGAAGGCATGGCTTTAAATTACAGTAATTTGTATTTGGGGAAGTTGTCAGTTTAGTGCTAGTGCACAAAGGAAAGAGTGCCACCTGCTGGACCACCAATGATACTCCCTGTGGGGCCACAGCCTCCCTGCAGTGTGGGAAGTAACACTGACTATATCCAACTCAAATTCATATGCCTGCACTTACATCAGTTTAACAGTCACTTGGCATTATTCAGTTATTTGTTACAAATGCTAACATTCCAGATTCTTTTTCTCAGCTGACAAATGAATTATTCTTCTAGAACAGGGCTTTTCCTGCTAAATTTATTTTGGGGATTAATTCAATTATTTTACAATGCAAGCTTGTACACATGTATAAGATTTGTACACACAAAATGTGCTTATAACACACATTTTGACATTAATTATACTTTGTAAAGCACATTTTTTATGCTTTTTTCTTAGAGTCACAGTTCCATCTTCTCTTTATGGTGCAAATTACCAACACAGTAATTCTAGTGAGGTGTCAATACTTACTGAGAAGTGATAGCCAGGGCTCTGAATCCTATTTTGGTATGTGCGGGTGGGAAATGGGAGGAAGTATTTGCAGTGGAACCCGAAGGGAACATGAGAACAGTGGGACTGATCCATCAAAGTGGGGAGAGGTATTATTTTATATTACTAATATTGTTTAGAATTATTGCACATGGTGATTTAAGAAAATGCAAGCTGAGTTAGTCTTATTATTGCTTTTCAATGCTCTACGATGTACCCCTTCTTGCCTGAAATAAGGGCAGACTACTCCCTCAGCATTCCCTCCAATATACCTCTGATTGTTTGCACTCACACATGGTATGGGGAGTGGGGCAGAGATGTCCCGATTTTTATGCCTTGTGTATGGAAAGAATATACCATCTTCTACCTTAGCATGATTTATTGTACCTGATTAAAGCTGTCTTCATCCACACTGCTTTAAATTCTTTTTTCTGTTTTGAAGTTGTACCAATTATCAGTTCATTTAGGTTACAAATGATAAAGCTATCATATCAAACCCCTTTAGACAGACCCATTTAATCCAATTGCATGCCTCCTTAAAATTTAGCTGAGATCATCTCACTGCCAGAATAACAGCATTGAAGGAGAAGAAAGAAAGAGTCATGTAGGAGCGTGGGGTCCTTTAAAACACATTGTGGTAGTCTATCTCCAAACCAAGCCCATCTGTATCTTATCTAGGATTTCTCTGTTGTAGCTATTGAAGAAGACAGTTTCTTTTCCCTAGGATTGATAAACCAGTAGGATGTGAACATTTGTCCATCAGCAGGAGAACCCCTGATTAGAAGAAAAGAATTCTCTGATGATATCTCATTAGTTGAGCCCTGGCTTGCCCAGTTACACAAAACAATAAATACTTTCATTTTTGTTTGTTAAGCAAGTTTGAACTGGGTTTCTGTCCTCCTTCCTAACCAAAAACATTTTGACAAATAAAAGGCTTCAAATACAGTGCTTGTATGCAAGATTAAAACATTCTATAACTATACTATACCCTTTATATAATTGACTAAAGCAAATATAAGCAGACTGCTTTTTATGAGTGACTCACAGCATATACCAACAAATGGCAGTTTCCACACTATATAACAATTTACATTTCCAGGCATTTGTCATTCTCTATAGTCAGCTTTGAAAATGGTTTCTTTTCATTCTCAATGTTTGATTAATTATTGACTATACATATACACTAATTCTGATTTACATTTAAATGCAGCTAACTCAAAGAGCCAGATTTTGATAAGAGAATTAGCAGTCCTGCTAATGACCTGAATATATATAAATAGTCCCATCTTGCTCCCATTCTGATATCGGTTGGATGTTTGGCCCCTCCAAAGCTCATGTTGAAATTTGATCCCCAGTGTTGAATGCCGCTGGCCCTGGTGGGTCCTGAGGGTGGATCCCCCATGAATGGCTTGGTGCCCTCCCCTTGGTGAGTGAGCTCTCACTTTATTAGTTCATGCAAGAGCTGGTTGTTTAAAGGAGCCTGGCACCACCTCCTCTCTCTCTCTCCTTCTCTCAGCCTGTGACATGCCTGCTCCCCCTTCACATGTCGCTTTCACTGGGAGCTCCCTGAGGCCCTCACCAGAAGCAGATGCAGGCGTGATGCTTCTTGTCCAGCCTGCAGGACTGTGAGTCAAATAAACCTCCTTTCTTTATAAATTACCCAGCCTCAGGCATTGCAAAAGCAGTGCAAAACGGACGAATGCCCATTTTATTCATTTTTATAAAAAATTAGATTCATAAAATTCTAAATTTTAGTTCAAATCACGCTGCAATTGAATTAGCAAGCATGGCAGAATTTGGGTTAGAACTAAATCAGATTGGCAGAAATTCTGCAACCTTAATAAATATGCTTTACATGGTGTTATTAAAGTTATAGCCATATAAATTATATCATTTAATCTTAGAATTCTTGGAAATTAGCTACTATAAGAGCCATAGTAACTTTAATTTACAGGGAGCCCAGTGTAGATAAACTAAGCAATATTGAGAAAGCTATCACAAAGGTGAGTATCTGTAGAAAACCAACTGGAGAACAGGTTAATATCAACCTTCTGGATTTTCAATGGAATTTTTGTGTGTTTTTGTTGTTTTGTTGTTTGTTGGGTGGGGGGTGGTCTGCTTTGTTTTTTGGTTTTTGAGACAGGTACTATGATCTTAATGGCTATGGCTTGGTCTCTAATGCCTAGAACAGTACCGGGCTGGCTTACAGTCAGCACTCAATACATGTCCGTTGAATCAATGAGTGTTCTACAATAGATACAATCCTTGGTGCAACAAGATTTTTTCAGTAATTGCTCTAGGTTATAAGAAGTAGCCATTGTGGACTAAGCCAGAAGGAATTTCATGTGTCCTTTTTTCAAGTTTCCTCATCCTAATGTTAAAGAAACTGAGACCAGAAAAGGTAAAGTGACTGCACAAAACAGAGATAGGAGCTGTAAATCACTTAGCAAACATTTATCGAATGCCCACTACTTGATAAATGCTTGGTACTGTTACAAATAATGGGGACATAGCACAGCATAAATAAGGCAGACAAGGTCTCTACCTTCAAGGAGCTTCAAGGAGCTCTGCTTTCCAGTCGGGAAAGATGATAAACATGTAAATGAATAAATAAGATAATTTCAAATCGTGATAAATGATGCTATTAAAATACTAATACAGAATATTATGGTGGAGAATGATGGAAGGTGGAGAGAAACGTGGCTGACTCAGCTAGATTACTCCGCACAGGATTCTCTAAGGACTGTCATGTGAGCTGAGCCCTGAATGATAAGGAGGCAGCCATGGAGAAAGAGTATTCAAAATGCAAGTGCAAAGGTCCTGAGATGTGTGCAAACTCAATGTGTTTGACAAAAAGAAAAACAGCTATAGTGTTTCAACTGGAATGAAGAGGGGAAGAAAACACCACACCCTGTAGAGCCCTGTTGGATTTTACTACACAGTGCGATGAGATAGCATCAGAAAGTTTTGAGGAAGGGAGTCATATACAGTTGACCCTTGAAAACATGGGTGTGGACTGTGGGGGTCCACTTATATGTGGATTTTCTTCTGCCTCTGCCACCCCTAAAACAGCAAGACTAACCCCTCTTCCTCGTCCTCCTCCTCTTCAGCATACTCACTGTGAAAGTGATGAGGATGAAGATCTTTGTGATGATCCATTTCTACTTAATGAATGATAAATATATTTTCTCTTCCTTAGGATTTTCTTAATAACATTTTCTTTTCTCTAGCTTACTCTATTTGCAAGAATACAGTATATGATACATATACAAATATGTGTTAATCAACTGTTATGTCATGGGTAAGGCTTCTAGTCAATAGTAAGCTACTAGTAGTTAAATTTTTGAGAAGTCAAAAGTTATACATGGATTTTTTACTGCATAGGGGACCAGCACCTCTCACCCCTGTACTGTTCAAGGGTCAACTGTAATCTAATTTTCATTTTAAGAAAATCATTCAAGCTACTGTGTAAAGAATGGACTGGGGTAAAGCAAGAGAGGAAGCTGTGAGACTAGTTGGAGGACTGTCCTAGTAATCCAGGCACTTGGTGGTCACTGGGACTAGAGTGTAGCAGTGGAGAAGGTGAGCAGCAGCTGGACCCAAGACTTGTTAAGTACCTACAGGACTTGCTGCTAGATGCATATAGGCAGTTGAGCAAATGAAGATGCCATTTATGGTGATGGAAAAGACTCTGGGAGGAATGAATTGGGAGGATGGGGAAATAATTAGTTCTGCTTTGGTCATGTTAAGTTTGAATTTTTAATAAACATTCAAGTGGCAATGCCAAAAGGTAGTTGGATAAATAAGTTTCAACCTCAAAACAGAGGTCAGGAGAGGAGACATGGATTTGGAAGCCATCAATAAATAGATGATATTTAAAGCCATGGCTCTAGGAAGAGATTGGAGGTAGGGAAGAGAGAATCGAAGACAGAGTCTGGAGCACTGCGAGAGATCTTCTGGAGGCAAAGGAGCCAGAAAAAAGGGCCACCGGACAAGTGGGGAAAATCACAAGAGTCTGGCATCATGGGCATCTGCATGGCCACCTAGATAAGAACTGTTTCTTATCAATATGGGAATGGGGGAAGGAAAGCCTGGCTCAAGTGTATTGAGATGAGAATGGGGGTGAAACAAAGAAGCAGCAAGTTAAACATGACCTTCAGAAATGTTTCCATGGGATGAGGAAGAAAAATGGAGTGTTGGCTGGAGGGGAATGGAGGGCCAAGGGAGCTACGTTAGACTGCTAATACAGTGACCCAGCAGAGGGGAAGAACTTGATGACAAAGGAGAGCAAGGGGGAAACTGAAGAAACAAAGTCCTTGAGAAGGCGAGAGAGGCTGAGGCGCAAAGCAATGTGGAAAGAGTGGCCTTTGGCTTGGACAGAGCAGGGATGCTTTTCTCACTGCCACTCCAGGGAAGGACAGGTGACTGAGCTCAGATGCAGGTGGGCTGCAGGATTTGGTGAAGAGCTGAGATGGTTCTTGACCAATTCCACTGGAGTTGAATCCAGTTATCCCCAATCCTACTTCAGAGTATAACCACATAGCCACCATTAGAGTTGTTGTATTGGACACAATAAGCGAAATTTTGAAAGATGTGATTCCTACTTTTATTGATTTGCAATGTGAAAATAGTCTGCAAACGTGATAATCTAATTTTAGTGATCCAAAAGTGTTGTTATTTAGTTAAATGGAATTATTATAGCACTATTCTTGTTTTGAGTTCAATATAAAAGAAACATGCTCCTCAGTTTTTAGGAATAAAGTCAATGCACTCAGAAAGTGGAAAAACTCTGGGTCCTTGAAGTCATTATTGAACCACTGAATTAACCAACTCTGAAATAGCCCCATTCCAGGTTTCTTGTTAGGTGAGTTAATAAGTATACCGATTGTTTAAGCCATTTTTATTGATTATTGTTGCTTATAGCTGAAAGCATTTTAACAGGCATAGTGTTTTATTGGAATAACTGGTATCCGTCTGGACAAATATAAAGCTTAGACCTTACACAAAAATAAATTCCAGATGGATGAAAACATAATTAAAACTAAAGGTAGCTATCGCCATTCCTAATTTGGTATGGTCATCCAAGTAGCAGAAATTTTTAAGCAAAAGTTGTTTTTTTAAGTTTTTATTTGGTTATTCCAAATGATACATAAAGCATTTAAACCAGACAGTCTATATGGATAGATAATACAAATGCCAACAAAAAGTGACAAATATTTTGTCATTAAGACATTTTGCATTATCTATTGTTCTCTCTTACCATATTAATATATTGTATTTTTCTTAAGCTATAAAATATTATGTATTGGATTCTTACAGATAACATCATATCTTTTCCACAATTAAATATGAAACTCTCAGTAAAACCTTAGGTCTCTGTCTTTCCATTCTATCTGGTTTTATGTGTAAACACTATTAGTCATTCTATCATTTTCTGTGAGCCCTCAAGAACAAAGACTACAGACAGTGACAGTGGTGCTGTATCCCCCCCACCCCTGTGCCTGCCATGACACCTGGAGCATGAAGGCAACCAGTAAAGGTTTGTTGAATGAATAGATGAACGCACACACATGTGCATAAGAGAAAGTGGAGGGAAGGTCATTCTTTTTCTGCTTCTGCAGGCTTGCACAGTCAGAAAGAAAGAGAATAAGTCACTGAGGGTTCATGGTAAGTTCACAGACAAAGAAAGAGAGTTCATCTTCTTATCCAGTTCATAAGCTCTAAGGAGATACTGCTCAGGATTCTCCCTGGTTGCAGTTCTGAGAACTTGCAAGAGGGGTGAAGATAACATTTATTGAGTACCCACTGTGTATTGGGTACTGTACTAGACACTTTAATACATTTTATCTTCTCAGCAATCATATGAGGTAGAGGTCATCCCTATTTTATAGATAAGGAAGGGGTTGTCTTCTAAAGATGCTACCCCGTCTATTCAACTGTGGGAATCAGCAAATCCTAAAACATTCAAATCTATGTAGCTCAATAGACTGAACTCGGCCTAAGTTCAAAATTTACTATCTTCCTCAAGCAAGTGTTCTAAATTGGAAGCCAAGTTATAGAGTAAGGTAAAAAATAAATAACACAGTAGATCTCTTCTTAAATAAAAACATTGAAAAACTCTCATTGTAGCTATTCAAAAGGTACTTGCAACAAAGTAGTCAAGAATTCCACTAGGATTTACCTAGTTAGATTTCTTTTTGATTTACCATCCAGCTCTTTTGTGGGGAAATTTACAGATACAATGGATGAATATTCTATTGCTTTTTGTTATCCTATGCCAATGAATATATCCACTAGAGTAGCTGTGATGGTTAAATTTTATGTGTTAATTTTATTTGGCAAGGCTATGGTGCCCAGCTGTTTGTTCAAACACTAGTCCAGATATGGCTGTGAATATATTTTGTAGATGTGATTAACATCTACAATCAGTTAACTTTAAATAAAGGAGATTACCCTCAGTACTGTGGGTGGGCCTCATTCAATCATTTGAAAGACATAATAGCAAAACTGAGACTTGCCAGCCCCTAAAATTGCATGAGCCAATTCCTTAAAATAAGTCTCTACAAATATATATACACACACATATGCATATATAATATATACATACACATATATAATCATTTGTGTGAAGGAGTATTCATAATGTTCATCTGCAAGAATTGAAAGCATTCAGAATACTTTTGGGATTTTTGGTCAGAAATTGCACTATCTTTTAAGCTTTGGGCACAAAAATATTAACATAGGGGCAATCAGAAATATTAAGCAGGCGCTCTATCTGGTATAAATATCTAGGGACCTTGTTTCTGTACATTTTGGCTCCTTTTGCTCCAATTCCTTAACCTCTTATGGATTCACTCCTCCAGTTGTCTCTCCAGTCTCAGCACTTCTAGATGCAGTTGCCCTGCTCACACAGAGCTTTAATATATATGTATATGAGTTCTGTTTCTCTAGGGAACATTGACTAATACAGTAGCTACACTATTTGCAGCAGATCAAAAATAAACAAGTGTTAAAAAGATAAAGGCAATTAGGAGTCTCTCTCTCTTTGATAGCATTTACTCAGAAACATAAATCCCAAATCTGTTTGGGGATCCTGTGACCTCTAATTATAGTACATATAGAGCAAACATAGATAAAATTAACTTTGGGCCATTTTAATGTCAGAAATACATGTGATTTATAAGTTTGAGAAAGTGCTAAGGCCATGATTAAATCAGACAATGAGAAAGGGTTGCAACTTTAAACACTTTGAAGCACTAATTTCAGGGATCCCCTAGGATTTTGTTCAGTCCTCAGCTTGTATCCAGATTGTGTTGCAATATCCATCTTTAGATGTGCCCTAGTCAGTTTGAAATCACTAAAATATGGAATTAGAGCTATCAGAAAGGCATCTGGAGCCACCAAAAAAGCTGGAAAAATATGCAACTATGACAATGTACTGAGTGATTAGGTGGCAGCCATTTAGCAATATCCAGCAGTGAAAGGGAATAAAACATAAAATGAATTGAATTTTCTGAACTTCAAGTGTTGAAAACATGTCTAGTTCTCTGAAAGCTTACATAGGTAGACATTTTAGCTCTTTAAGGAGTGCCTACCACAGACTAGGATGTTTTCTGGAAACGGGACATAGCCTCCAGCCTGAGAAGGTGAGGGTCTAGGGGGGAGACCATCAGATAAGATAACAAGCAAGTACAGTGATTCATAACATGTTCAGTGCCATAGAAAATGATTTATAATACCATTCCATTCATAATGATTTACGAGAACACCCACAATGGACTGAAAGTTTGCATCCCTTCAAAATTCACATGTTGAAATCCTAACTCCCAAGGCGACGGCAGTAGGAATTGGGACTTTAGGGGATGATTAGGTCATGAGGGTAGAGCCCTCGTGAATGAGATTAGTGCCCTTATTAAAAAAGAAAAAAAAAAAAGATCTCAGAGAGCTCTCTATCGCTCTTTCCACTCTGTGAGGATAGCACAAGAAGTTAGCAATCTGCAACCTGGAAGAGGTCCCTCACCAGAAGCCAACCATGCTGGCACCCTGATCTTGAACTTCCAGCCTCCAGAACTTTCTGTTGTTTATAAGTCACCCAGTCTGTGGTACTTTGTTATAGCAGCCTGAATGAACTAAGACATCTTGGGCAAGAAGGACTTATTCTATTAGAGAGAAGGGGATTGCAGAGGGAAGGCAACAAATATACGAAGACAGTGACCTTCCACCCACATCTTGAAGTTGAGGGGACAAGGACTTTGCGAGTAAAGAGAAAAGAGACCAAGAGCAAGGAGGCATTATGAAACAGTCCAGGCAGAAAGAGGTGACTGCTAAAGGCACAGTCAAATTCAGGGTCAAGCCAGTAGTTTGGCTTTGCTGTAGGACATATGGTGGGGCACTGCAGAAGGTCAAATGGGAAAGACAGGACTTTGTGAGAGACTGCATATGGGAAAAGGAGGGAGAAACACACCTGAGTGTCTGGGCTGGGGAACTGTGGCTGGTAGAGAAAAGAACACTAAACATTTCCAGAGAGAAATAACTGCTTTGGGAGGAAGATGACGAATTCAGTTGGGGGATATTGAGATTGAATAGCCAGTGGAGCTTCCAGGTGGTGATTTCAAGCAATCACTTAATAACCTGGGTCTGCCTCCCAGCATAGAGTTTTAGGCTAAAAATATAGGTTTAGTTGTTACTACAAAACTAGATGAGATTCCTCAAAGGAAGAGGGAAGGACAATAAAAGAAGAAAACCAAGGACCAAACATTGCTTAACCCTAATGTTTCAGAGGTAGGTGAAAAGAGAGCGGCCCTGCAGAAAACTGAAAAAGATCAAGGAAGTATTATTGTGCATTTTTGTTTTCTTTTACTGTGATAACATTTACCATCTTAAACGTTTTAAAATTTACCATTTGAACCATTTTTAAGTGTACAATTCAGTGGCATTAATTACACTCACCATGTTGTGCAACCATTACCACTATTTCCAAAATTTTTTCATTACCCCAAACAGAAATTCTGTAGCCATTAAGCAATAGCTCCCCATCTCTCCCTTCCCCACCCCAGCCACTAGTAACTTCCAATCTACTTTCTGTCTCTATTAATTTGCTTATTCTAGGTACCTCATATAAGTATAATCATATAATCATATTTGTCCTCTGTATCTGGCTTATTTCACTTAGCATAATATCTTCAATGTTCATACATATTATGGCACGTATCAGAGCTTTTTATGTATTGTGCCCTTTTGTAATCAGGAAACAGAAGCTTGGGGAATAGCAATTGTGGGTATATCAAGACTCATTATTAAGGCTCACACCCTGGAGCTTGCCAGACAGGCAGGAAGGAGACAAGTCAACTGGGAGGCTAGAACTGAAAGCTGAGTGCAGAAGGCGTGATCCATTCACCAAGAACTCTGTGTAGAGCAGACAGGCATGTGGGAGTTGGAGGTCACTGAGTACATCTTCATCTGAGAACCAGATAGAAAACTGCATTCAGACTGAAGAATGAACCCAACACAATATTCCCCTCTTCTGATGGGAAGGCCTGGTGGGAAACAGGTCTGTGGAAACAGTTCCATGGGTCCAGGGGAGGGGGAGGGGTGGGTACCTCTACATGTAGTTACTGGCTGAAGGATGAAGAGCACAAGCCAGAGAAGTACATCAAAAATAGGTCATCGAGCAAAGGAGGACAGAGGAGCTGAAAGGCAGGCTCAATCCAGATGGAAGAGGAACATTCAGATGGAATAATATTAGTGTAACTCCTGAATAAAAAAAGTATTCTGAATGCTTTCAATTCTTACAAATGAGCATTATAAATATCCCCTCACTCAATTGATTAAATTATTGATTGAGAAGTTAAGCTTCTCATTGTACAACATCTACCTCAATCAATGTAATTTTTTCTTACTTACTTGCTTTTGAACTTGGATCAAACAATGTAATTTTGCCATATAGTAAATGTGTTCACTAAGCTCTTGAATCTATGAATTTCTTAATTTTGTTGAATGAAAGCCAAAGAAAATGTAGAAAGCTATAGAAGATACTCCGTATGGTATTTATCTTTTTAAATCTATTAAGACTTAATTTATGATATTATCTATCCTGGAAAATGTTCAATATGCACATGAGAAGAATGTGTATTCTGTGGTTGGATAGAGTGTTCTGTATATACCTGTGAGAGCTAGTTGGTTTATTATGTTGTTCAAGCCCTCCAATTCCTTACATATCTTATCTGGTTGTTCTATTCATTATGGAGAGTAGGGTACACTTATTGTAGAACTGTATGTTTCTCCCTTTAATTCTGTCAATTTCTGCTTCATATATTTTGATGGCTTGTTATTAGGTACATAAATGTTTATAATTATTATATATTTTCCTATTTTAAACCTTATATTAATATATTATAATGTCCTTTGTCTCTTGTAACCTTTTTTTTATTTAAAGTCTATTTTGTCTAATATTAGTATAGCCACCTCTGCTCTCTTTTGGTTACTATTTGCATGGAATATCTTTTTCCATCTTATCACTTTCAACCTATTTGTGCCATTGGCTCTAAAGTAAGTATCTTAGAGACAACAGATCGTTTTTTATACATTCTGCTAATCTCCATCTTTTTTTTAGAGACAGAGTCTCACTCTGTCACCCCAGCTGAAGTTCAGTGATGTCATCATAGCTCACTGCAACTTCCAACTCCTGGGCTCAAGTGATCCTCCTGCCTCAACCTTCCAAGTAGCTGGGACTACAGGCATGTACAACAATGCCTGACTAATTTTTCTCTAAAGACAGGGTCTTACTCTTGCTCAGGCTGGTCTCGAACTCCTGAGCTCAAGCAATTCTTCTGCCTTGGCCTCCCAGAGTGCTAGGATTACAGGCGTGAGCCAACATGCCAGGCCAATCTCCATTTTTTGATTGGAGAGTTTAATTCATTTACATTTAAAGTAATTATCTACAAGAAGGAACTTAATTCTATCATTTTGCTATTTATTTTCCATATGCATTAGAGCTTTTTTTGTTTCTCATTTCTTGCGTTACTACCTTCTTCTGTGTTTAGTTGATTTTTTTGTAGTGAAATATTTAAATTCCTCTCTTATTTCCTTTTGTGTATAGTCTGTAGCTATTTTATTTGTAGTTACCATGGGGATTATATTTAACTTCCAAAGATATAGTGCTCTAATTTGAATTTATACCAGCTTAATTTTGGTAACTTACAAAAAGTCTGCTCTTTTAACAGCTCGATCCCCACCTAATCCAGTTATTGATATCACAAAATTTTATCTTTATACATTGTGTCCAAAAATACAAACTAATAACTTTTGGTGCATTTGTCTCTTAAATTATATAGTAAAGTGTGAAGTTACTAAAATTACAATAATACTATCCTTTAGACACATTATTTTTTTTTAAAAAAGTATTAGTCTCTTAAATCATGTAGAAAACAAAAAGTAGAGTTTCATGTCATTGTTTTAGTAATAGCTTTCATAATTGCCCATGTATTACCTTCACAGAGATCTTTACTTCTTCATGTCTTTGGGTTATTGTCTAGTTCTTCTCATTTCAATCTGCAGGACTCCCATTAGCATTCCTTGAAGGGAGATCTAATGGTAACAAACTCCCTCAGCTTTTGTTTAACTGGGAGTGTCTTAATTTATTTCTCACCTTTGAATCACAGTTTTGCCAATATAGAATTCTTGGTTAACACTTTTGTTGTTGTTTTAGCATTTTGAATATATCAGCCCTCTGCCGTCTGGCCTCCAAAGTTTCTAATGAGAAATTTGCTGATAATATTTTTGAAAATCCCTTTTATTTGATGAGTCACATCTCTCTTGCTGCTTTCAAAATTCTATTTATCTTTGCCTTTTCAGTTTTATTATACTGTGTTTCAGTGTGAATCTCTGAGTTCATCTTACTTAAAGTTTGTTGAGTTTCTTGGATGTTTATATTCATGTCTGTCACCAAATTTGAGGTTTCAGCCATTATTTCTTCCAATCATCTCCCTGTCCCTTACTCTCTTTCTTTTCCTTCTGGGCTCCCACAATGCAGATGTTGGTCTGTTTGATGGTGTCTCATAGGTCCCTTAGACTTTATTCACCTTTCTTTAATCTTTCTTCTTTCTGTTTCTCATACTTGATACTTTCCATTATCCTGTTTTCAAATTCAGTGATTCTTCTTTCTGCTGGCTCAAATCTGTCTTTGAATCCTCTAGTGAAGTCTCATTTCAGCCATTGTGTTACTGAAAACTCAGCACTTGTCTATGAGGCCAAATCAGAAGAATGAGGACAAGTGGTTTGAGGAGGAGGAAAGAGAAGTCTTACTACTTTGTTGGCAAAGGAGGAAAGATGGTAGACCTTCTTGTCTCAAAATTCAAATTTCCTGAACATTCACAGAAATACAGAGCTTTTAAAGGATGGGTTCTCAGCTTCAGGCAATTACTGTTCAACTACAGTTAAAGATTCTGATCATCCCATTTCCAATGAAGACAATCTCATGACCTCCACCCAGGACCTCCCTTTAGCAGGGCTGCTGGACCATCTCCTGTTGAACAAATAAACAAAAGACTTACCCTGCCCCTCCCAACCACTGGCCTAAGGCAAAGACACAGGCTTTAGTTCTCAAAAAGGAGTGGAGGGTGTTTTAAAGAGACAGAAAATATTTTTGCCATTTTTCCCAAGCCATTCCCTCTGTTACATATTCCCCACTCTCAGTATTTCCCTTCCATATCTATAGGAGGAGGGTGACTACTCTGTTACCGTTGTACTTTTCAACTCTAGAATTTCTTTGTGTTTTCTTTTTAGGTTTTCTATCTCTTTACTGATATTTCCATTTTGTTCGTGTATCATTTTCAGGACCTTCTCCATATCTTCCATTAGTTCCCTGAGTATCTTTAAGATGGCTGTTTTAAAGTCTTTGGTAGATTCATCATCAGGTCTTTTTCAAGTACAGTGCCCATTGATTTATTTTTTTCCTTTTAATGTGCCTCCTTTTCTATTTTTGTGATTGTGTTATTGTTGAAAACTGAACACTTGAATTTAATAATGTCATAACTATGGGAATCAGATTCTTCCCTTTCCCAGGGTTTGCTGGATTTTGTTCTTGTTTTTGTTTTTCCATTGTTGTAGCCTGTCCCTTTGCCAAGGATCAGGTTAAGGTGTATGCCTAAGTTCTTTTCTGAGCCTGCACCTTCCCTTGGGCATGTGCGGTGACTTTTTAATTTCTTACTTATGTGCTTTTAATGTCCTAGTCTTCAATGTCTGGCTCCCAAAATGGAGAAATGAAATAAAGGGGGAGAAAAGGTGCCAGCCCTTTAAGTACCCTGAAATTCACTTTGGCCAGAGGGGGAGGGACTCACAATAATGGGAGAAGGTACAAAGCAATGGCCAGCCCCTCTTTTTCTGCATCCCTGTGATCAGAAGCAGTGATAAGAGCACAGATTCCTAATATTTGAAAGATTTGGAGGTCAGTGTCTGTTTTGCCCACCTTGGCTCCTGAAATCTATGCCCACGCTGCTCCAGGAGCACTTGCACAGTTGCCTGCTGCAGGACCGAGAGGTAGGGAATGGGTAGCTGCGGCTAACGATCAAATTGACCCAAATTAACAACTTATCATACAAGACTTCCCCTACAAGTTGCAATTCTTTAATAAACTCCAGATTTCCAAAATAGTTACATGAGACAGATCCTGCCAGTGCAATTGTTGTATATGTGGAGACATAGATTTCTTGTGCTTCTCACTCTACCATCTTCTCAGAATCCACTCGTCTACGCTACCCTTTTGTTCCCATGTCGCATACTGACCCTGCTGAGTCTCACCTTCCACTCAAAGCAATCTATTGAAGTAGCTTTCTAAAGTATGACAATTTCCTCCCTAACATAAATTCTGGTGCCACTTGTAAAGATAATATTATTTTACTTTGCTATATTCCCTATAAATCTTCCTATTTATCTATACACATATTACCAAATCCTTTATCACTATACTTATATAAGATCATTATAATATCTATGGATACCAATGAGCAAATATCTTCTGCTTTATCAGAGAGGCAAACCATCAACAGAGAAGAAATTTCACTAAATTAAGGACACTTACTAGTGGCAATTGAAAAGTATATTACTTCACACATCAAAAAGCACTTAAAGAGCTATTCATTTTGCTGCCTAAAACACATAAAAAATAAAATCATTTGGCTATTTAACAGATTATGAGTCTGTTAAATGAAATATATTAAAGGCTTTAGCCCTAAACCATGTCGACTCAAAGCACAAAATTCCCTCCACATATCTAATGCTATTTTTCATTTTCAAACAAATGTCAACCTTGAAACAGTTCATTTTCTCAAAATTCTCCAAGAGTTATTTTAAATTCTAGTGTCTTTGGACCTTTTGTCTTCATTTTCCTTTTTTCATCTCCTGGAGCCTGGCTTGGATTACTATTAGCTGAAAATAATGAGCTACAGATTGTTTACTTCACACCTAATAGTACCCACAGTGAGAATGACAGCTTGTTATAACTAAGCAAATTAAATTACCATAAGGCCAAATTATGATAAGTCCAAAATAGCTAGATAATTACAGATCTGGGTCACTAGTCTATCTACCAAGAATATGCTAAATAATGAAATAGGTAACAGTTATTAGCCATCTATTATGTCTAGTTATTTCTGAAACAGATTCTCCTTTAACTCTTCCCACCTGGGCACAAGGTGAATATAAGCATCCTTATTTTATAGTTTGGGGAATGAGGATGAAAGAGGTTAAGCAACTGTCCCTTTCCCCAAGTTAAACAGCTAAGAAGTGACAGAACTGGATATAAACTCGATTTTTTTCTGACTCAAAAGCCTATGCTCTAAATACTATGAGATTTTGTCATGCACTACTGCTTTTCATTTTAATATACACATTCACACTCCAAGTATTTTTATCTGAAACTAGGAATTAGGACAGCTTCCTTGTTGATACTGCAGTTTAATCAGCTGAACAGATACAAATTACGTAGCATTTAGACTTCTTATGAAGAACATGCCACTAGTAATTTTAATATTTCCAAAAAAATATATAAATTATTTTTCAAATAATAATCTTATTTATGTTTTAGTTGATGAATTATACATATTTTCTGGACATTATTTACTGAATCCTGGAAAGTTTTTATTTCTCCCAAAGCATAAAGTAATATACAAGATAGTTTTTAAAATTCATTTCTTAATGATTACTATTATTAAGAAAAATTCCACTTTTCATCATCACTCTTTCATTTCCCTACATCTAATTCATACTATATAATAGCACTCCAGTCTCCTGCTCTGCCCCTACAGACATAAACCCATACCTAGGACCACAAACACAAGAATATCTGATGAATTCATGTCTACAAAGATAAAGGATAATGATTTTTTTCCTTCTCATCCATAGAAGGAATTTCAGATATGGTTTAGTCAAAAGTCTCCTGATAGAGTAATAGTCTTTGGCTGAGCAATGCTGCTGACCTGAATTAAATAAATTCCAAGTATTTACTTTTTAAATATAGGTTTGCATTCATAGTTCAAGAAGGGCTAATATAACATTAAGTATGCAAATGATTGCAATTAATTAATAGAACACTTGTTACTCTATTAAAGACTAATGCCAAGTAAAGAACACAAACGACTGCTAGAATACCACAAATCTAGGCAATTTAGGGGGCTCTGAACTTTTGACATTTTGCTATTAGATTAACAAAACCTTTTAAAGTTATAGTACCTGTTGTAGGGGAGTTTTCAGGAAAATAGTCATTTTCATACACTATTGGTTGGAGTATAGTTAGTATAACTTCTCAGCTGGAAAACTTAATAATGTTAACCAAAACTTGAAAATATTTAAACTCTTTGATGACCAATATGTCCACTTTAAGCAATTCATCCTATAATAATATTCACTGTTAAAGAAATTCACATGTAAAGATGTATGTAAATTTTATGTATCTAACATTTATGTGCAAGGATGTTTACCATAGATTATTTTCCCCAGCTTTAATGAGATATAATTGACAAATAAAAATTATATATATTTAAGGTGCGCAATATGATGATTTGCTATACATACATATTGTGAAGTGATTACCACAATCAAGTTAATTAACACATCCATCATCTCACATAGTTACCATTTTTGTGTGTGTGTAATGAGAACACTTAAGATCTACTTAAATGTTCTTAAGTTATCTACTGAAGTTTATAGATTATTTATTACAAAAAGAACTTTGAAACAACTTAAATATTCAACAATAGGGGATCAGTTTATTTGCATACAATAGGAAAGGCAATATAATTAGAGGATGGGCTTTCAAATCAGACAAACTAATGTTTCATCTAACTCAATCACATACTCACTATGTGACTTTACCATCTCCTAGCCTCATTTTTTTAAATCTGTAAAGTGGGCCAAAGCAGAAGGATCGCTTAAGGCCAGGAGTTCCAGCCTAGTCTGAGCAACATAGTGAGATCCCCATTTCTACAAAAAATAAGAAAATTAGCTGAGTGAGGTGGTGCACACCTGTAGTCCCAGCTACTCAGGAAACTGAGGCAGGAGAATTGCTTGAGCCCTAGAGTTGGAGGTTGCTGTGAGCTAGGCTGACGCCACCGCACTCTAGCTTGGAACAGGCTGAGACCCTGCCTCAAAAAAAAAAAAAAAAAATGTACTTACACTTACTTCATATAGATGTTATAAAAATTAAATAAAAGAATGTATGTTTCTAAACACTGAGCACATTATCTAACACTGGAGAAATATTTTCTGTCCAGTACAAATAATGTTTTAAATATTATTTCACAATAGGAGAAATGTTTATAATATTAAGATTTAAAGTATATACAGATAATGCTTACAATTATAGATATAATTTAAATATTCCTGTAACCTATTCATATGAATACATCAATGCACAATTTTTCTCTTTTGCCCCTTGCTGGGTAACCACACGCCCTCAGCTCTGCCTTCCCAGTCTTCCCCAGGCCCTTCTGAAAAGCCCCAGGGGACATCTCATCTGCATTCCATTCCCGCAGTACCCAGACACCTCCTGGTGGCACCTTATCCAGAGCAACTGGGTTGAAATTTCCTTGGCTTCCGAGACTAGTCGTGTTGTTAAATGTGATCTCTGCACTCCTTGGCTGTGGTATCAGAACCTAAATTAAAATATTCTTTAATTGTTCATGGAGAATTAGTGTTGCCTTACTTCCACTAACTTTCCTAGTAATTATTCTTTTTCATTCCATTTTTATGGTCATTTGTACCCCATAATCAACACCTTATTTTATGATACTCTGTTTTTATTTTTATTTTATTTTATTTTACTGAGACAGAGTCTTGCTCTGTCACCCTGGCTAGAGTGCAGTGGCATCATCATAGCTCACTGCAACCTCAAACTCCTGGACTCAAGGGATCCTCCTGCCTCAGCCTCCTGGGTAGCTGAGACGACAAGTGTGTGCCACCATGCCCAGTTGAGTTTTCTTTTTTTTGTAGGGATGGGGTGTCACTCTTGCTCATGTTGGTCTCCAACTCCTGAGCTCAAGCAATCCTCCTGCCTCAGCCTCCCAAAGTGCTAGGATTACAGTTATGAGCTACCATGCCCAGCCCTACCCTATTTTTAAATTGTCTTTCTTTCATAGATATAGTTTTGCCATTTATTGATTGATTTGTTTACTGATAGTGACTTCCATCTCCTTAATTATATTATAAATTCCTTATGAGGAAAGGTTAGATTTAATTTTTTTTTTGGCATCTGCTATGTAGGGATAATTCTATCAGCGTAACTCTACCATAGACATGAAGTATAAACTCAGGACATTTTTATTAATGCAGACTCAAAGATATACTGAATAATAAATTATGTAATAGATAAGGATGACTCAGCAAGAAATTTCTTTATGGCAATAGGGCGGACCCTTATGTGTTGACTTCCTCCCTTTACTCCCCACACTACCACCATGCAGCCCTAAAACAGTTGACAGACAGCACGCCGCTGCTCCAGGCTCCTCTGACTTGTTATATTCCTCCTCTGCATGGGCACCTGAGACATACTTCCACAGGAACAAGGCGGGTGGGGGCCACCGAGGTCCTGCATTACCCTGTGTCCTAGATCACTGTCATGTATATTCTTTCTTCTGCTTCTTTGCTAGTTTCAGGTGAAAACGAAAATCTCAACCAAGTCATCATTCATACCAAACCTTAAACCTAGATCAACCTTTGTCATCTAACCTAGCTCATCAGGTATAACTGTAAATAATTTATATATATATATATAGTCTCTCATCTAACCTTCTCAAAAACAAGGGTGATGTGGCAGAGATAGTTCCAATGTTCATCAATGACTCCATATCCTCCACTACATTTCCCAGCCTCCCTTGAGAACAGATTGGGGCTATGTGACCAGTTCTAGACAATGAGTAGAAATGACATGTACCTGTTTGGGGCCAAGAAAGTTAAAAGCTGGTGTGCCTCCTCCATCCCTCTCTTCTCCTGCTATGATAATCTTGGCTTAGAAGCCTATAGCCACAAGAGGAAGGACAGCTGCCAGACCCACATTGGAATCTGTGACAATGAGAAATATAATTTCATTGTGTTAAACCACTGCGATTTCAGAATTTGTCTGTTACAGCAGCATAACCTATCCTGTCCTAACATAGATGATATTCAGAGCATATGATAAGTAGCACAGAATGGGCACTGACCTATTAGAATGAATAAAGTGACCAATGAATAAATGGTATTGGTTGTAAACAACTATCATGGATACATGAGTCCATGCCAGTTGAATAGCCCTGAAAACAACTCCACAGCCAGGCATGGTGGTATGATCCTGTAGTCCCATCTACTGGGAAAGCTGAGGTGGGAGGAGCACTTGAAGCTTGAAACCAGGAGTTTGAGGCTACAGTGAGCTATGGTAGTACTACTGCACTGGGCGACAGAGCAAGAGTCCATCTCTTAAAAAAAAAAAAACAAAACAAAAAAACCGTACAAATTTATCCTTAACTTTATAATTGATGAAACTGAAGTTTAGAAGGGATCAAGTGGCTTGCCGAAAACAATACTTGTAAGTGGCAGAGTACGAATTCAAATCAGCTCTGTTTGATACACGCCTGTTCTTTCTCTCTCAACATTCTGCTTCCTACTTGTTGAATGATGCCTAAATTACCTCCACCATTCATCAAAAGTTAAACTGCAATAGCTTAATTGTTTATTTAAACCGTACGATATGGCTAAACGTTGTACGTTTACTGTTGAATTTTCTATAACTTGAACTCATCCTTTCTTCTGCATAGGATGTCAGTACTATATCTTGCTTTTCCTTTTAAATTTCTCTTTTGTCATTATTCATCATTAACCCTGAAACTGTGTTATTTAAGCTGATACATCCAACTTTATGGCACAACGTATATTAAAAAGGCGAGAGAAAATTACATTGGATGAAGTGCTTGCTTTTGGCATAGTTCTTTCACCCTGCTGCTCATTCTTCATTTAAATTCATAAGTCTCTCTTCTCCATGACAGGATAATCATCTCCACAGCAACTAACTATTATATCACAAAGGACGATGCCTGTGAGTGAGGACAGATCAGCAGGGGCTGAGCAGCACTTAAGCAACAGAGATTCTATTTTCATACAAATATCTCTAATTATAATAAGCTAAGGAAGAAATATATCCCTCCCTCCCCCTTACCCCCCATAATACAAGCAGAGCTCTCGCTACGTAGTTTCTCCCAAACATGGTGTTTTCCACCACAAATGTGTTTAATAAGAGCATATTCCTATGTAGAGATGATATCACCTATTATCACAAGGCAAATGTGTGTCTAGACTGAAAAGCAGGCACTAGTTGAATTAAAATCACAGACATACTGCATGATTTAGAGCAGAAATTGATGCAGTATCTGTGTTGCAGATTGCTAACAACATTCAAAACCAAACAAACAAAACCTCTTTAAAAGTGAAAAGAAAGGTACAGAAATTGTCACTTGGCCAAAGCATAAGTATTACCAGAGCTTCTCTTTCCAAAGAGGAAACTTAGAATGACGTGGTCAGGAGTTTGTGTGAGTTGACTAATCATGACAGTGGTAAGTGTAAGGCTGGTGGGGGCCCCCCTCCGCTCCCTAGATCAAAAAGAAAAGGCTCACAAGACCAGACCCACCAAGGACAAACTACCAGACCCCGCTGAGAGGAACACACCCAGATGTCCACCCAGATAAGAAAGTTTTGGCTCCTGGATTCCGAAAATACCACCAGCATCTCCTATTTCTCAATGACCACCAAAAGTAGCCCCAGCTCTTCCCGCCAAAAGTCCCTAGCTTGGCCCAAAGGGTATAAAACGCCGCACCCCCTTCAAACAGAGGTGACTTCTGGGGCCACCCTCTCTTGGGGCCACAGAACCTCGTCCAGGAGTGTATAATAAAGCCACGTGGTGTGGCCCCCACTCTTTCTCTCTCTGTCTGTCTTTTCTTTTTGCCGCCGCCGAAAAACCTTACATTTGGTGCCAAAACCCGGGAGGAGGGGAGTCTTGGCTGTGCCAGCCTGCCTCAGGGCTGTGGTCCCGCCGTCCCCTCTCGTGTCTTCCTGACCTTGGACTGGGACCTCCACCGGATGCCAGTCGACTAATTAGCCTGGGTAAGTCCCTCTGCCCTTGTGTTCCTAGCCCAGTGAGTCCATTCCAGGGTCTCTGTCCATAAAACCTTGGGCCCAAGTCAGAGATCCTCCATCCATAAGGACCTGAGTGTCTCGGGGACGCCCGAGCCCCTCAGTCAGTCCATCCATCCCTAAGGCTTTATAAGGACCAGAGTGTCTCAGGGACGCTTGAGCCCCCTCCGTCATTCCTTCCATCCGTAAGGATTTATAAGGACCTGAGTGTCTCAGGGACGCCTGAGCCCCTCCGTCAGTCCTTCCATCGTAAGGATGTATAAAGACCTGAGTGTCTTGGGGACACCTGAGCCCCCTCAGTCAGTCCTCCCATCCCTCAGGATTC
>CAUYPO010016043.1:0-16422 GCA_963574435.1 Cheirogaleus major
TGAGGTGGCTGCGTCAATTTCTGAAAATAAGACAATGATGACGTTTGCCATATGGATCGATTCTTCCTCTCATGAAATATTTCTCTGTAGCATGCGATGCTATTTGATAGCATTATTCTCACAGTAAAACTTCTTTCAAAATTGGAGTCAATCCTCTCAAACCCTGCTGCTGTTTTATCAACTAAGTTTATGTACTAAAGCCTCAGTTGTCATTTCAACAATGTTCACAGCATCATCTTCCCCACGAGTAGATTCCATCTCATAAAAACCACTTACTTTGCTCATCCATGAGAAGCAACTCCTCATCCATTCATGTTTTATCATGAGATTCTGCAATTCAGTCACATCTTCAGGCTCCACTTCTAATTCCAGTTCTCTTGCTATTTCTACCACTTCTGCAGTGACTTCTCCCACTGGAATCTTTAGCTCTTCAAAGTCACCCATGAGGGATGGAATCAATTTATTCAAACTACCGTTAATGTTGATATTTTGACTTTTTCCCATAAATTTCAAATGTTTTTAATGGCATCTAGAATGGTGAATCCTTTCCAGAATGCTTTCAATATACTTTAGCCAGTTCTATCAGAGAAATCACTACCTCTAGCAGCTATAGACTTAATAAATTTCTTTCTTTCTTTTCTTTTTTCTGAGACACAGTCTCACTCTGTTGCCCAGGCTAGAGTGCCGTGGTGTCAGCCTAGTTCACAGCAACCTCAAACTCCTGGCCTCCAGTGATCCTCCTGCCTCAGCCTCCCTAGTAGCTGGGACTACAGGCATGTACCACCTTGTCTGGCTAATTTTATATATATATATTTTTTTTCAGTTGTCCAGCTAATTTCTTTCTATTTTTTAGTAAAGACGGTGTCTCGCTCTTGCTCAGGCTGGTCTGGAACTCCTGAGCTCAAATGATCCACCCGTCTTGGCATCCCAGAGTGCTAGGATTATAGGCATGAGCTACCACACCCGGCCAATAAATGTATTTCTTAAATAATAAGACTTGAAAGTCCAAAATTACTCCTTGGTCCATGGTCCAAAGAATAGATGTTATGTTAACAGGCATGAAAACAACATTAATCTCCATCAGAGAGCTTGGTTGAACAGGTACATTATCAATTGAGCTGTAATATTTTGAAAGAATTTTTTTTTTGAACACTAGGTCTCAAAAGTGGTGTTAAAATATTCAGTAACCCATGCTGTGAACAGATATGCTGTTATCCACATTTCATTGTTCCATTTAGAGAGAACAGGCAGAGCCAATTTAGCATCATTCTCAAGGGCCCTAGGATTTAAGGAATGGTCGCTGAGCATTGGCTTCAACTTGAAGTCTCCACCTTCATTAACCCCTAACAAGAGAGTCAGTCTGTCCTTTGAAACTTTGAAGCCAGGCATTGACTTCTCCTCTCTAGCTATAAAATTCCTGGATGGCACCTTATTCCAATATAAAGCTATTTCATCTACAGTGAAAATCTGTTGTTTAAGGTACTACCTTCATCGATCATCTTAGCTAGATCTTCGGTATAACTTGCTGCAGCTTCTCCATCAACACTTGCTTCTTCCCCTTGCACTTTTATGGTATGGAGATGGCTGCTTTTCTTAAACCTCATGTATCAACCTCTGCCAGCTTCACATTTTTCTTCTGCAGCTTCCTCATCTCTCTCAGACTTCATAGAGCTGAGAGAGTTAGGGCCCTTTCTAAATTAGACTTTGGCTTCTGGTGTGTTGTGGCTTGTTTGGTCTTCTATCCAGACTGCTCAAACTTTCTCCATATCAGCAATAAGGCTGTTTTGCTTTCTTATCATTTGTATGTGTACTGGTGTAACACTTTTCATTTCCTTCCAGAACTTTTCCTTTGCATTCACAACTTGGTTACCTGGCACAAGAGGCCTAGCTTTCAACCTATCTAGAGTTTTGACATGCCTTCCTTCATCATTTCTAGCTTTTCCTTTAAAGTGAGACACCTGGGACTCTTCCTTTCACTTGAACACTTAGAGGTTATTGTCAGGCTATTTATTGATCTAATTTCAATATTAGTTTGTCTCAGCTAATAGGGATGCTTGAGGAGGAGAGGGATGTGGGAATGGCTGGTTGTTAGAGCCATTAATACACACACACACAGCATTAAGTTCACCATCTTATATGAGCACGGTTTGTGATGCCCCCCAAAACTGCAACATTAACGTCAAAGATCACTGATCATAGGTCACAGTGACAAATACAGTAATAGTGTAAAAGTTTGAAATATTGTGAGGATTACCAAAATGTGACACAGAGACATGAAGTGAGCACATGATGTTGGAAAAATGGTGCCAAAAGACTTCCTCAACACAGAGTTGCCACAAACCTTCGATTTGTAAAATATGCAATATCCATGAAGTGTAATAAAGGGAAGCATAATAAAATTATGTAGGCCTATCCTTTCCCACTTAGAAGCATTTTTAAAAATATGGTTCAAATCCTAATACAAAATTTATTTTTTTCTTCTGTTTGGCAACACACATATCACCCAGAAGCAGAAAGAAGAACAATTGCCTTGGGTTGGCTCACCCATATGTAACTTGGCCAATGGGAAACACGATTGAGCAGAAAGCGTGTGGATGTTTGCCAGGATTTTTCCTACAGTGAGCAAGAATCTTACCAGGTACCCAGAAAAAAAATACTGAGAGTTGGAGAAGGAGCTAGAGTTATCACTTTTCTTCAAGGTACTCAAAGTGTTTGATTCAAAATAAAGGGTGATCTGGTGAAGTAGGTAAAAGATAGGATTTTTCAGATGCTGAAAATGAAATATTAAAAAAGAATGTAATTTATTCACAGAATGAGGCACTAATAGGAATTTTTCCTCCTCCCTTTAAAATCCTCACATCCAATCTCCATCTAGAGGATATCATTTTAAAATTTTTCTATGTTAAGATATTAATCATTTATTAATTTATTAATAGTACCTTTGAATAGTGGTGCAGGACTGATATGCTAGGAAAGTGGGAGGCCTAATGTACTTTATATCTAGCAAATATTTAGCCATCTTTCCCTTTTGTGAGCTAGGTAAATATTTTCATATATTTTTCTATGCTCTCATTTATTCCATGCATGATCATCAGCAATTGTATATGTCAAGTCAGAGATGAACAAAGACACACAACATATTAAGGCAGGCATTTATCCAACATTTTCAATACAGTTATTTTGATAAGCATATTTTAGCTGTACTTTTACTAAGTATAAAATCTTTTAGCATTCCAGGGAGTAAGCTACAATACTGTCATGGAAGCAGCAGTATCTGGGTGGTGACCACTGGGGTCTTGTACTCCTGAATCTCCACTGAGAAGTAGAGAGGAACTGCCCCACAGGGACAAATACAACCAAGACCTCAACTATAAGTGAACAAAAAGGCTTGCCTAAACTCGAAGCAAATTTATACTCAGAATTTAAATTTTATAAAGTTGTCTTTAAATATCTGATTTTGAATCACACACAAGTGATCCAGACTGGAATTTTCATGAAAAGGGTACTCTCTTCCCAGTCTGGTTTCAGTCTATAAAACCCTAGTGGTGAGAACTTCCCCAAGCCTGTTTCATCTGTTTTATACTGGAGAAGGAAATATACGAAGCAATCTAAATCCTCTCCTGGGTATCTCGCCCCTGGAATAGATCTTATCTTTTGTTACAGACTCTGAATCTAACTCCTAGACCCCCTGCCTCAAGTATAACTAGAGTGACAGGTAGAAAGTCCCTGTAAGAAGCAGTAAATACATTTAATCCTGGCGTCAAAGGGGAACACACTGGTATAATTCTAACGTTGAGAATAATCAGGTCAGGGGGTCTTGCAAAATTCATACAACACTACTGCCTCTGAGTTTAAAAAGAATACATTTACTAGCAGGTTTCTGATCAACTAAATGAGGAAAATGAGGCATTCACAGAGGAGGTTTTATACTCTCATCTAGAATTATTATTCCCCCATTGTGATAGCACCAATTTTTAACCAGAAACTAGATTTTTTTTTTAAAGTTTTTTTTTTTTTTTAATAGGCAGATCTAGACCTTGGAAACATCAGTGAAATAAAGAGCCCATCATCGAGTGTGGAGTTTTGAGAAATTGATCCTAACTTAAAAGCTTTAATTAATTGTCCCACGTCAGGCTACCAATAGATTAATGCTTTTGTTCTTGGCTCCACTACCTTTATAAAAAATACATGGGTGGAAAATGTGAAGAAATAAAAGAGAATGATGAATGTATTCACATTTAAAGATGGAAAGGAGAGAAGAAGAACCTTTTCAAATACCACATGGGAGAAGAACTTTGTATCTTTCCCGTTTAGAATGTGCTCATTGTATTTCCTGTCCATTTGCTCAACTATGTTTACTATTTTGGTTTTCACTGAGCCATAACACAAATCAATTTGGGATAAAGATACAAACAAGCTTTCTGCTAATTGTTGTAATCTCAATCATTGTTTTCCTTACTTTTAAAAACTCACATAACAATATGGCCTAGTGCTACACATTGAACTTTATTTTCAAAAAATTGATTTTATTTTTCAGAGCAGTTTTACGTTTACAGCAAAATTGATCAGAAAGTCCAGTGTTCCCACATAGCCCCTGCCTATCCCCTCACAGCCTCCTCAGTATCAACATTCCCCACCAGATGGGCACATATGTTATTGCTAAGGAACCTATACTGACTGACACACCATTATCCCCCAAGTCCATAGTTTACATTAGGTTCACTCTTGGTATTGTATATTATACAGGTTTGGAAAAACTTGTAATGACATGTATCTACAACAATATCATGCAGAGTAATTTCACTGCCCTAATTGTTCTCTATGCATGGCCTATTTATCCCTCCCTCCCTCTCTTCCCCAGCAACCAATGATCTTTTGACTGTCTTCATAGTTTTGCCTTTTCTAGAATGTCATATAGTTGTAATCACACAATATGTCGTCTTTTCAGATTGGCTTCAATCACTTAGTAAGATACATTTAAGATTCCTCTATGTCTTTTCATGGGTGGATAGCTCACTCATTTTTAATGCTGAATGCATTGCCTAGATGCACCACAGTTTGTCAGTTCATCTGCTGAAGGACATCTTGGTTGCTTCCAAGTTTTGGCAATTATAAATAAAGCTACTATACACATTCATGTACAGATTTGTGTGTGTGTGTGTAAGTTTTTAACTCCTTTGAGTAAATACCAAGAAGCATGACTGTTGGATTACATGGTAAGAGTATAGTTAGTTTTCTTAAAAAACGGCCAAACCATCTTTCAAAGCACCATTTTGCATTCCTAGCAGCAATGAATAAGGGTTCCTGTTGTTCCACACTCTTGTCAGCATTTGGTAATGGCAGCGTTTCAGATTGTGCCATCCCAATAGGTATGAAGTGGTATTGAAATTGTTGTTTTAACTTGTAAATCCCTAATGATGTAGGATTTTGTGCATATTTTTATATATGCTTATTTGCCATCTGTATAATTTCTTTGGTGAGGTTTCTCTCCAGATCTTTTGCCCATTTTAAAACCAGGTTGTTTATGCTCTTATTGAGTTTTAAGAGTTCTTTGAATATTTTGGATAATAGTTATTTATGAGATATGTCATTTACACATATTTTCTCCCAGTCTGTGGCTCATCTTCTTACTTTCTTGACACATTGAGTTTTATTTTTCATAGAAAATGGTACTTATTTGGGAGAATGGGATATTTCTTTGGCAGTCTATTTCTTGAAGTTATACTGCAGATATTCAATTTATAATTCTAGAAGTAAGGAATATTTTCTGGCTCCTCCCACATTCAGAAGGCAGATATTTCATCTAACCTATAATTATCTTGTTCACAAATTAAATAGATTTTTTTTTGTTCCACAAACTCTTTTATTCCTCATTTAATTGTCTCTTTTCCTAACAATTTCAAAATCAATAGCTTTTAACATCCAACTAATCTTTGCCAGAGATCAGCAGTAAATTCATCTTTGCCAGTGAGGACCAGGAGACAACTAAGTTGAAAAAGGAATTTCTGTCTACTCTCTCAGAAAGGGTGCATATTACTCCAGGCTGTCTGGCTATATTTGACTTTCTGACAGTATACCTTCTTAAGGTGTAATTCTGGGCCAGCCACAAAGAAATATTACTGTAGCATTAAAGCTATGCATTCTAGAGAGAAAAGCATAAATCTCCTGTGGGAAGAAGAGCTGGGAGTAATTCCTATATTACAATACCTCATTAGAATATTAGAGGAGATTTGACAAAGAGCAATGGTATGGGCCACAGGAAGGAACAACACAATTAATACAGAAAGATTAATACCCAGGGATTCCCTAGCCTAGGCAAGGTAGGCTCAGGACAACCTCATGTTGGTTTGCCTAAATCAAGTGCTTATCTTTGCAGAATACTCACAAAATTTCAGGGCCAGGCAAACAAAACACAGTGTTTATCATTGCCTACAACGAGCAACTCGGAGAAGGCCTAGGAAACATTCCTATCCCCTATCGAGACTGAGATAGTTTAAATAAAGTCCTGCTTGAAGATAAAGAAATCTCATTCTCCCTGCCAATTGTAGGGTTTTTTTGTTTTGTTTTGTTTTTTTCTGGTTTGTTTGTTTGTTTTTGCAAGAGGTGTGGTCCTTGAACATGGCTGCAGTTGAAGACTGAGTATTTTCACAGGGAAAACTTTGCCTGATAATGACAGAGAACTACCAAAACCTCATACTCAAGAACTCTTCAGAATCAGATCTTCTTTCATTTACTGACCCCTTCCAGACTTACATCATGTTAACTTTTGGCTGATGAAGACACACAGAATCTTGATTTTTCATATTGATCACTGTTAGCATATAGAGATGCTACTGATTTTTGTATGTTGATTTTGTATTCTGAAACTTTACTGAATTCATTTATCAAGTCTAAGAGCTTTTTGGTGGAGCCTTTAGGTTTTTCTAAATATAAAGTCATGTTGTCTGCAAACAAGGATGATTGACTTCTTCCTTTCCGATTTGGATGCCCTTTATTTCTTTCACCTGCCTAATTGCTCTGGGAGGACTTCCAGTACTATGTAGAATAAAAGTGGTGAAAGTGGCATCCTTGTCTTGTTCTAGATCTTGGTGGAAAGGAATTTAATTTTTCCCCATTTAGTATGATATTATCTGTTTGCCAATTGTGGTCTTCATGGTGTTGAGGTATTTTCCTTCCATATCCAATTTGTTAAACATTTTATCATGAAGATACATTGAATTTTATCAAATGCTTTTTCAGCATCTATTTAAATGATCATGTAAGTTTTGTCCTTGATTTTCTTGTTGTGCTGTTTAATGTTTGTTGATTGTATATGTTGAACCATCCTTGTATCCCTGGGATGATTTCCACTTGATCATGCTGAATGATCTTCTTAATGCGTTGTTGAATTTGGTTTGTTAGTATTTTGTTGAGGATTTTTGTATCTATGTTCACCAGGGATATTGGCCTGCAATTTTTTGTTAATGTTATTGTATCCTTATGTGGTCTTAGTATTAGGGTAATGCTAGCCTTTTAGAATGAGTTTGGAAGAATTCCCTCCACTTCAACTTTTTAAAATAGTTTGAGTAGGATTGGTATTAGATTTCCTTAAATGTTTGGTAGAATTTAGCAGTGAAGCTATCAGGTTCTGGGCTTTTCTTTGATGGGAGACTTTTTATTACTCCTTCAATCTTGTTACTTGTTATTGGTCTGTTCAGGTTTTATATTTATTCTTAATACAATCTTGACAGATTGTAGTATCCAGGGATTTATTGATTTCTTCTAGGATTTCTAATCTGTTGGCATATAGTTGTTCATAATACTCTCTAATAGTCCTTTGTACTTCTGTGGTATCAGTTGTAATGTTTCCTTTGCTGTCTCTGATTTTGTTTATTTAGGTCTTTTCTCTCTCTCTCTCTCTCTCTTTTTTTAGTTATTCTGAATGGATAAAGAAAATGTGATGTGTGTGTATATGTATATATATAATATATAAACATACATACACATACATATACACACACAATATAATATTATTCAGCCATGAAAAAGAATAAAATTCTGTCACTTGCAGCAACATGGATGGAACTAGAGGCCATTAAGTTAATTAATAACCTGGGTGCAGAAAAATAAATATGAAATGTTCTCATTCATATGTGGCAGCTAAAAAAGTGGATCTTATGGAGGTAGAGAGTAGAATGGTGGTTACCAGAGGCTGGAAGGGAAAGAAGGGAGGAGGAAATGAAGAAAAGTTACTTACTGGGTACACAAAGACAGGTAGTAAAAATAAATTCTAGTATTTGATAGTATATTAGGGAAATTGTAGTTAACAATAATTTATTGTATATTTCAAAATAGCTAGAAGAGAGTTCTCATGTTCCCAACACTAAGGAAAGATAAATGTTTGGGGTGATAGATATCTCAATTACTCTGATTTGATCACTACACATTGCATACATGTGTTGAAATACCACACATACCCCAAATATATGTGCAACTATTATATATCAATTTAGAAAACTTTAAAAATATAAAACAATTAAAATTTTTAAATACTAAAAGACTTATTGGTTCAAGGTACTTACAAAATCTATTCAATCATTAACTGACCAAAGACTTCAGTGGCCACACACTACAAGGAATACAGACTTTACAGAATGAGTTCTGACCTTGGAATTACTTGTTCCCTTCTGAGAATGAAATTTAATCCAGGCCTTGTTACTTAGGTATTTTATACTAAGACAGAGGTCTTTCTTCACGCACTGTGATTGCAAGTAACAATTTGCTGTGATTCATGCCAGTTGTACAAAGATGTTCATGTGAGCATCAACTGTGGAATTATGGAGTTAGAGGCAATTTAGATATTTATCATAGGGAAATGGATAAATAAACTATGTGGAGGCACTCTATGAAATGCTATGCAGCAATTAGAAGCAACAAACTCAATGGACATATAGTAAAATGGATGGATCATAAACACTCAAAACTGCATTGAGAAAGTAAAGCAGATTGAAGGCTATAAGCCCTCACACATGCAAACATAAAAACAGTACATATTTTGCAATAATTTATGCAAGTAAAGGATATACACAAAACACGGAAAGATGTTGGCCGTACAGAATTGGTCACAAATGAGAGTGGAGAATAAAGAAGATGGATCTTTACAGACCAATGAGGGTGATAAGCAACGATCTGAGACATTTAGTGGACTCAACCTTCTGCAACCAAAGAAGCAAGAGAAAGGGAGGGAGGGGAGTGGGAAAGAAGGAAAAAGGAGAGAAAGATTGAGAAAGAAAAAGATAAAAGATTGAAGCAAAACAAAACAATAATAGAAATAAAATCTGTATTTGTGGTGATAAAGAATTAATTTTACAGAAAACCAAATCAGAGGTAGAATACTCTGGAGAGATGGTGTTTCTAGAAATCTGGAGAGCTGCAGACAAGGACATGATCAAAGGAAACCTGGGCAATGATGCTGGCTTTTGCTCCACCCCTTTCTTTCACCCCTCCAGCAATGAGCATGTGGCCCTCATGTCTCAGTATGGTTCCAAAACAAGAAAAGCCCCATACATTCAACATTCCCTTGAACAGGACTGCCTAATTTTTAGTTTAAATTATTTTGATAAAGGTGATATAAGCCTGAGTATAAAGGACATTGGCCTAATGAGGGTTTTCTTTTTTCTTAACTGTGGCAGGATTTTGTCTCCATGTAATGTCCCATAAGGAGAATTCACAGCAAGTTAAATTTACTACCGGAGAAATTTATCAATATTTTTTTATTATGGGTTCTGCCTTTAAAAAGGCTTCCTATCCCAAGATTATTAAAATAGTTAACATGGACACATTTTAACATCTAAAGTTGTTGCTTCTCTAGTCATTTATAAATTATATTAATAGTACGAACATTTCATAAACTAGAGTACAGTAAGACAGGGATTGTGTTCGGCTCCTTTGATTGAGTTTGGTTATAAACAGGGTCGCTAATTATTATGAGAATGAGTATTGGCCTTAGAAACACTTGTACCCTTCTGAGAATGGGATTTGATCTAGGCCTTAATACTCAAGATGTTTGTTAGACAAATGTCCTTCCCATGTTATCATGATTCTTAGTAACTGTTTGATGTGATTCATGCCCATTGCTTTGCACATAATTCAGTTCTCTCCACTTATTCACACAAATGAAACTTTTGAAATATTAAATCTTATCCCTACCCATTCTACCATAAGCAAACACATAAAAATATAGAGGAACAGCTCTAGTGACAATCAGCTATGAAAAGAAATAAGTAAATGGGTCTTCCATTTTACATTATGGGAAGATATCACAGACTTATCAGCAAATAGAGGAAGATATGTATGAAAAAGAAAAAAAAAAACTTTGTGGAGGAAGTAGGCCTTAAAGAAACTCACAAATAATGGAAGAGACAGGGCTTGGTAGGCTACGTGTGATGGTGTTCTAAGTTAGAGGCAGAGCAGAAGTGTCTTTGGAAGAGTAATAGGTTAAGTAAATTGAGACAGGGTTAATAGATTAAGCTAGAAATAGCAGACAAGCTACTCTGGGGACTAAGAGAGGGCAAAAAGGTCAATAAATAGAAAATTTAGACTCAAGTAGGCACCACAGATCACAGACAAAAGAGAAGGGTCAGTATTTGAGAATCTTTAGAAATAATTGGACAATTTGGGCTAAAGTACAGATTGCTGAGTATAATTAATACAAGACCCAACAGTCCAGTAAAGAAAACATTATAGTCAGTAAAAAGTAAGAAAAAAAAAAAGTACTTACTAAGTGCTTACTAAGTATTTTTTTTTAGGTACTAGGTACGGAGAACCACTGTATCTTATGTTTCCCAAAAGTTAGATATTGGTTTGATATTTTGTCACTATTATATATAGACAGTTGAATCCTTGAGGAAGACTTTCTTTGTAGTTGGCAAAATTACCGTAGTGCCTACTAACAGTGCCATGCATATATTAGATACTCAGTTGGTGCTGTTTTAGTTCCGGAATGAATTTTTAACATTTTGCTAATGTAAATTTTCTGAGCTAAGTACAGAATACTTTCCCCAGTCCAAGGCCTCTTTAAGCATCATGAAATTGGATCCAATTGCTCTACGTGTTCTTAAACCCACATCAGAGACTTTTTATATCAGCATAAACAAAAAATATTTCTCACACAAAAAAATTCCAAATTCTCTATTTGTTTCATCTCCATTCTTTGTTCTGTCTAGATATTTTACAGCTATATCACCAAGCTCTATCATGCATCCTATTTCAATGTGTACTGTGAATGAAAACAAATTTCCAAATGATGTTATTATTTTAGTGAAAATAGTTGCTCAATAAATTCTGTATGAATTGAAGCAACTATGCTCTCTGAACTTCTAATTAAAAAACAAATGCACATTATATATTTATATGTAACTGTGTGCATACATACCCTCACTCACACTCACACCCATACATAAAGAGAGAGCACCAGAGAGAAAAATTGATTATGCTTGTTCTGAGTCTAACCAGGAACTTAGCAAAATAAATGAGCTCTGAAGAAGAAACTTTCAATATCTACATTTAGACCCTGAGTAAAATGAGAAGTCTGAGTGCAGATAATAGCCAACTTTACTAAGAGGTAAGTTCGTCTAGTTGGTTGTCATTAAGATGACAGGAGTGGCCTCCACTTCCCAAGTTCTGGCAATGTTAAGGGAGGATGAACATAAGGAAAGAAAGAGACAGAAAAGAAAGCTACTTCCACAGAAATCGTCTACCCTCTCCCTGCAGTAACAGCAATTCTAAATGATCTTCCAGCTGCTAGCTTTTCTCCTGGTTCTCCATCATTAGCATACTGCTTATGCTAAAGTGACCTAAGTTATATAAACCTAACCAAAGAGAGGAAACATGGTAGAGGAGAAAGGGTAGACAAGGACCCTTGGTTATAATCTAAGCTCTACCACTAACAATCCATTTGCAAGAGACTCAGGTCATTTTGCCTCTTCAGGCTTCAGTTTCTTCATCTGTGAAGTAGGGTAGTTAGCCCAGATAGGTACCTCTTAAGTCCCCTGTGGCTCCAAGATTCTCAGTTCTAGTTAACCGAAATCCAAGTGGTTATGAGAAAATTCTCAAAAAGTGCTTCTCTACTAGAATTTCTCTATGGCTAGCAAGCAAATATCTATGGTAGAAAAGAAACCAATAAAATGCATTTCTGCATATATAAATTAACTGCAATCAGGATGGTTTGGTGTGAATAAGAGAATAAAAAGCCAAAAACTCCTTTATGAATATAAGTAGGAAGGGGAGAACAGGTTGCTGTCAGGCCATCAGGATACTGAAGTCTAGCCCCTGATGTGTTTCTCATTCAAACCAATTCCATTTTTCTCAGCCACAAACTTTTAGACTTCTAAGCAATGACATAAAGCCTTCCTTGATGGCTTCTCTTCACTGGATGAGACCTCTCCATCCTCGCAATCCCTGTTGGCCCTCACACCTCTCCCATGGCCCCTGCCACTTTGCACACAGCATTACAATGATACAAATACAAATGTTATCTTCCTTAGCAGACCTTGGGCTTCTTAAGCTTCTTATCTATCCCTGGTGGCACATAGCCTGGTGACTTGCAAACAGAAGGCACTCAACACAAATGAAGGAGGAATAAGTGGGAAGGGGGAAGGGAGGGTGGGAGGAGATGAGAAACACATGAATGCCTATGGGTACCTGATGTCATGTAGTTCCCTAACAGTGCTAATGACCCCTAAGTATAGAAATGATACATAAGGTGAGGAGAAATGGACTCAATAGGATACTCAGGTGATTAAGAAGATAAAGCTTGATTTTTCTCTTTGGAGATGAAATGATCAGGCACACGATCAGAGGGTAATAAAAAACCTATTGAGCCCAACCAGCTTCATTAAACACATTGACTGCCACACAAAAAAAATCAGAAACTTTTCCTTGGGGCCACAGTGTTTTATTACGAAAATAGAATAAAAACGTCAAGTGTAATTTAAAGGTAAACATAAGTAGAAAAACAATTTTTTTTGACTTCTAGTCATTTAATTCACATTTGTAGAATTAAAATATCAATATTAATTATAAGAAGAACATCAACAAGTAAGACTTTATATATGCTTCACACAGCCCCAGGGGCAAAACTAGAGTGAGCTGAATACAACTCTCGTGGCAGTCAATGTGTTAAGGTGCTAGAATGACATTCCCCACAGACCCCAGTCATGAATATCACAGATAAATATTTCTCATTCTTTCCTCTCAACTAGCAATCATCTCCCATCATTCCTCCTCAAAGATAGTGTTTAACCAGAACAGAACAAGCTTTGGGCTTGATGAAAGCTTATCACCTCCCCTCCCACCACATCCCTTGGTAACAGAACCTGCAAAAGATAAAACTGAAATAAAAACAAAGCAAAAAGCTCTTCTATTTCTCTAAATAAATATTAGCATAACTGCAGAAAATCAGTGGTGTAACATGCACAGGAAAGCACAGGAAGGAAAAAAATTTTAAGATTTAATTCTCACAGACAAACCACTCACTCTCATTTAGGGAATAGGACAGAAACGCTAAAACACGACAGCTTTTTGTCTTCTTCCGTTCTACAAATACCTCTGCCATGTGACTAAGAAAGGAAGGGGAAATACTGTCAGCACTAAAAGCCAAAGGGCAATTTTTACCTTACATCAAAATAAATTCAAATTATTAAGGTCTACTCTGACCAAATAATGCTTGGTGATGTGTTCCATTACAGACTATTGAAAGGTTATTTTGTGGAGGAAAATTGCAGTTCTAGGCTATAAACACTTCAAAGGGGGCAACATCTCAGAGGCCAGAACCACTACTCTGTGCCGTGACTCTCCCCACAAGCCTCCACACGCATTCGTTTTGGACATCAAGCTGTCACAACAGATGGCAAGATGGGACTCAACACAGACATCTCTAGACAAGGAAATTGAACCTCTGATGAAATTCAAAGCACCTCTTTAAACTTAATGAACATCTTATCCATTTGAACAAATGAAAGCTTAAATTAGGTTGCTCTGGGATCTCAATGTTAAATATGTATACAATTCAATTAACTCACACGAGTATTGTTCCCCTATAACCTTTTTTCACTTCACTCTCTTCTGGAAAAACAGAACCCTAAGCAAATGAGGTAATGGTGGAATGTTACATGGGTTTTTAGATGGAGCAATTAATCAGCAGATCAGAGGGAGAAATCACAGAAGGTCAGAAGTAAAACCTCTTTCCGTTTTGAGCGCAGCAGCTGCCTCTAAGGGCTGACTGGGACCTCCATGAAACTTGAACTAGTGGAGGATCATATTGAAACTGAGTAGCCCAAACTGAAGAGTTGTGCCCGAAGCTCAAGAATCATATCGTTGGACCCTGCTTTCTGCACCATACACTGAGCCTAACCTGGCTCGTGTCATTGTCATCAGACTTTTGCTCTATCCATTTCAGAAGGACCTCACAAATGGTTCTTCCAGGGAGATTCAAGCATGCTGCTAGATCCACGACTCCCTATTACAAACACAGGATATTAAAGGCAAAAACAAACAAAGACCCTAAATAGCTAACATAAAAATTATGAGAGCCAAGTACATCTTTTTGGCTTAAATTATTTGGATAATTGCCTGGATTTGCTACTTCACTTACCAGCACAGACCAGTCAAAATTAAATGCAGCAATTTTCTTGAACTCTGACATGTCAGTACTTTACCTTCACTCAGAGTGATTCAGCTGTCACTTTTCAAAAATGCAAAAGGTCTTGTGGGAGGTCAAATACATTTACATGTCTGCATTCTCAGTGTCACATAGACTGACACTGGCCATCTGTAGGCAGCTAAGGAAAAGCAGAACTTGGGTGACCAGATGAGTGGACCCTTCCTGATTTAAAACAGGGTTAACCACAGGATGACTCAATATTTACAAGTATGGATGAAACAAAATGGACATGAAAGAGAGACTGAAGAAGAAACCTGGATTTTTGACCCTAGGTTTGCTACTGTGGTGAGACCATTAACAAGTCACTTAAACGTTTTTATTTATTTATTTATTTTGAGACAAAGTCTGGCTCTGTCATCGGGCCTACAGCGCAGTGGTGTGATCATAGCTCACTGCAACCTCAAACTCCTGGGCTCAAACAATCCTCCTGCCTCAGCCTCCCGAGTAGCTGAGACTACAGGCTCACACTACCATCCTTGGCTAATTTTTTCTGTATTTTGTAGCGATGAAGTCTTGTTCTTGCTCAGGCTGGTCTCAAACTCCTGACTTCAAGTGACCCTTCCACCTCGGCCTCCCAGAAAGCTAGGATTACAGGTGTGAGCCACCATGCTCGGCTCACTTAAACTCTTTGGGCTCACGTTTTTTAATGTATAAAAATAAAGAAGCTGAACTATTAGTACTGATTTAGTTAATGTTGTATGCCTCACTAGCTTTTCAAAAAAATTTATATTATTAGAAGCTGGACTTCTAAATTTACGTTTAGCTCTTTTACCTTCTTAATGATTTAATCTTTTTTTAAAAAAAAAATCAAATTCAATGAGGAAAATAGTTGTTGACATAGATTTATATGATGAGAAGTGAGATTCTCAGTCACCAAGCAATCCTACCATAGTGAAGTGTCTTGGGATATCAGTTAGGATGAGTTTGGCCTCAAGAAAGAGACACTCTCAACACAACTGAATAAGAGGGGATTTTTTTCCTCCCTCTCTCTCATTAGAAGATTTTCAAAAGTTAAGCAACTGAAAAATGTTATCCAAGACTCAAGTTTTTTACATTTTTTCAACACTGTCACCTCCAGCAAGTGGGCCTTTTCCTACAACCAGCTCTTTCCATGCTTACAACATGGCTGCAGCAGCTCCAGTAGTCACATCCTCTCAACACTGTCCAGTGGAGAAACAGGAGCCATGTCTTCCCTGTTCTATGTGTCTCTTTGTATCTGGAAAAAACCAAACACACAAAAACCAAAAACCATTTCTCAGAAGTTCCCAGCAGATCTCTAATCATAGGTTGACCATAATTCGACCTATGTTTGTCCTATACCAACCATCTGAAAATTAAAAAAAAAAAGAATGACCAGAATTGGCTTAGTTCAATTATAGATTCATACCGTGGTCTTGTAAATGTGGCTGGATTTTCCTCAAGTACATGGCTGTGTGGAAAACGGGTACAATTAGGAAAGAAGTGGAGGAATGGCTTTTGAAGGGGAAACAAATTTGCTACACAGGGGAGGCCATCATAAATATACTGTTGTAAAGGAATTAGCTAGGTAAATAGTCCATTATTATAAAACTAGATACTGTTTGGCTGGGCGCGGTGGCTCACGCCTGTAATCCTAGCTCTCTGGGAGGCCGAGGCGGGCGGATCGCTCGAGTTCAGGAGTTCGAAACCAGCCTGAGCAAGAGCGAGACCCCGTCTCTACTATAAATAGAAAGCAATTAATT
>CAUYPO010016044.1:0-10544 GCA_963574435.1 Cheirogaleus major
TAAGTCAACTTTATCTAATAACATGGCTGCCTAAAGCAAGTCAGCCTCAGCCTCACTATCACCACAGGGCTCGCTCTAAAAATCTGATCCTGTCCTTCCACTTTACCCAGTGCATAAGGGATTAAAGGCCAAGCTCCTTAGCGGGGTAACCAGCCCGCCACGATCCAACTCTCACCCATCTCTCTGGGCTCCTGCCTCGCTGCTCCTGCAGTGGCTCCCTCCCCTCATTGTACAATCCTGTCCAAAGACTTGCCCCTATCCAACCCTTGCCATGGCTGACCTTGAACCTCTATTCACCTGGCTTCCAGGACACTATACTCTTCCAGTTTCCCTCTCAACTCATGAGCTGCTCCCTTCATTTCCTTCAGCTCTAAGTGTTGCAGGACTCAGTACTCCGGCCTCTTCTCTGGACCCAACCACTGCCCTGGCGATCTCGGCCAGTCCTGGGGTTTTAAATACCGTCTATGCTGCTGACTTCCAAATGTATATATCCAGCCCAGGCTCATGCCCTGGACTCCAGACTTATTTATCCACCTCCTACTCCACATCTTTACTTGGGTGTCTCACTGGCATTTCAAACCAAACACGTCCAAAACTGAACTCCTCATCTTCCCCCGCCCTCCAAACCGTTTCTCCCATCATCCTGTATATTTCATCTCTAGATCACAAGAAGGCAAATCATATACTTATTTATTTTCTGAGTCCTCCTCAACCCCCTACTACCCAACCTGAATATAAGATCAATGAGAATAGGGGCTGTGTCTTCATTACTATATAATACAGTGCCTGACGCATAGTAGGCTCTCAGTACATACCTGGTACATGAACACACTGAATGCATTAGGGGCTCAGAGCATAGTGGTTAAGAGTGTGGGCTCTGGAGCCAGTCTCTGAGCCCAAATTCCTGTTCTGCCTCTAAACTTGAGCAAGCAGAACCCTCAGAGCTCCTGGGAGGAGCATCAGAAAACTCAGCCCAGAGAAGAATCTGTTGCTTTTGATTTTCTATTAGTTCAACAGACGGTTATGGAGGAACCATGAGGTGTCAGGCCCTATGCTGGACCCTGGCAGTACAGGAAGGAAGACGGCAAGTTCCTGGCCTCAAGAATTCACAGTAAATAGACCATCAGCTCAGAGTGCTAACCTAGGCAGGGCAGGGAAGGTAGGGAAGGGATGCTGAGCTGATGAGATCTGATGGAAGTCTGCAGGCAAAGAGGAAGGGAAGAGGGCGCCAGGAAGAGGAAACAGGGTAGCTGCACGCCCAAAAGAGATGAGCCTTGCCCTAGCACAGCAAGTGAACTGCAAGTAGTTTGCTCTGGCCAGCAGGTTTCAAGTTGAGGGATGGTTAAGACTTAATTTGACACTGGGGAGGGAGCTGGGGCAGGAACACCAAGGCTCTTCCTTATAAACCCTTCCAGGCAGGCGGGGTGGGGAGTTAGGACTTTAAGGATACCTAGAATCACAGGACTGTAGGTTCTTTGAGCTGAGGGACTTGATGGGTCACACAGTCACTCTTGAATCCCTTTCCCGCATGTTTAAAACTGAAAAACCAAAAAAGTGCAAAGAAGAAAATAACAATTACTCATATGTCCCATCACCTGGAATTAACCATTGTTTACATTTTTTTTTTTTAAAGATTGTCGACCTAATTGGAGCTCTAAATTGTTTACATTTTGACATATTTGTTTGCTGGACATATTTGTTTCCAGTATTTTATTTATGAATAAGCAGTTTAAAATTCCCTAAGTAATAAGTGAATGCACTGTCATTTTTATTTTTTTATTTTTTTGCACTGTCATTTTTAAAAATAAAAATGAGACTATTACAAAGAAATCCTCTTGCTATGTCAACTCCCTATCCCTCTCTCCAGAGCCAGCCACTTTTATGGATTAGGAGTGAATCTCTGCCCAGACAGGAGTTCAGTGGTGTGATCACAGCTCACTGTAACCTCAAACTCCTGGGCGCAAGCAATCCTCCTGCCTCAGCTTCCCAAGTAGCTGGGACTACAGGCAAGTATGACCATGCCCAGCTAATTTTTCTTATTTTTTGTACACACAGGGTCTCATTATGTTGCCCAGGCTGGTCTCAAACTCCTGCTCTCAAGGTATCCTCCTGCCTTAGCTTCCCAAAGTGCTAGGATTACAGGCAGGAGCCACCCCACCCAAAGGCTGCTCCTTTCCTTTTTAAAAAATGCAAATATATATATTTGAATATAACCATAGAAAATTCACAGTTCTGTTGGATGTGTTGCAAAAAATTGTATTAGATTGTATACATTTTTCTGCTTTTATTTAATATATTTTGAGCCTTATCTCAAAGGGCATATATGGATCTGGTTTATTCCTTCTGTGATATAGTGATATAGTATATACAGACCCCATTTTATTTATTCATTCCTTATTTTTTTTTGTTTTTTTTTTCGTTTTTTATTTTTATTTTATTTTATTTTATTTTTATCTTTTTTTATATTCATTCCTTATTGACTGCCCCTTGAGCCCTTTTCAATGGTTTGCTACTAGATATGGTCCTGAAATGGACAGCCTTCCTGACTACATGTGCAAATATCTTTCTGGGATAGAACAAAAGTAGAATGATTGGGTACAGATTAGGAATGTTTTCAGTTTTACTAGAGAAGAACAAAACGAGAGAGTCCACTTCCCCACAATCTCATCAATACTTGCCATAGTCGGATTTTATTTCTTCCCTGCATTTTTACATACGGAAAGACTGAGGACTGGGGCTGCGTCACAGGGATGAGGTTCAGGGCCAACACCAGACCCCAGGTCACTTGGTTCCCCGGGGCACAATCTTTGCACCACACCATATTGTACCAGTTCTCCCGGGAAAATCAAGGAGAGACCACGGTGGAAGGGGTGGGCGGGGAGGGAACGGCTGAAGCTCTCCAACAGGGTGACTGTACCACGAGTGGAAGTGACTGCACATCCTCCCAGAAATGGCTTCTCTCTGCCCCACAGAGCCGCTCTCCCACCCTACCTGCGGCTGGCACAGCTACACACGAGCGTCGTGATTGGCTCTTCCTCGGCCGAGACAAGGGTGGGGACCGAAATGGCGTCTCTAGCAGCAGGTTTTTCAGGGCAGCAGCTCCGTGCCAGGGAGGGGGAGGCCAGGGCTCGCCCGCGCTGTGGAGGTGCCGTCCTGCATCCGGGCAGAGGGGCACGCCCGACCGCGGCACCAGCTCGAGTCGCGGCGACCCCGCCCTGTCGCCGGCAGGGACCTGGGTTGGGCTGGGGGCCTCTGGCTGGCGGGGTCCAGAGCCGAGAGTGGCGCAAGGAGCCCGCGCACCTGGCGCCCCAGCGCGCCCACCCCGGCCCGGGGAGGTGCTCCCCCCGGGCGCAGGCGGCTCACCCTGGCGTTAGCTCTGGGAGGAACAGAGAGTGAGTGGGATACCCGCGAGAAGGGAAGCTTCGCACCCGGTCTCGGGTCGGCACGGACCAAACCGCCTGGGATCCTCCGAGGTGCATCCGTGAACCCGGGAGAGGGCCCAGTCCCCAGTCCCCAGTCCCCGCCCCCCCCCCCCATAAGGGCCAGTCTTGGTCTGGGGTGTTTGTCCCCCGGAGCTGGTGTGGCAGATTTCCGTTTTCCTCTTCATGGTAGGAAAGACCAGCGGGAGAATTTGAGGGAAAGAACAAAGCCGGGGGCACCGCCCAGCTTGCTTTTCGGAGTCTACGAGGCTCCCTTCCTTTGACCGATGGGACTACTTGGAGGGCTGGCACTTTTTCCTTAACAAACATTTCTTCTCTGCTACCACCTTGTGAGCCCTTGGTTTGTGCCAAGGACTTTACTGAATGTCTTATCTCACTTCCTCCTCATGACAGTTCTAAGAGAGGATAAGTCATTTGCCAAGGTCACACATACACAGTGGCAAAAAGAGGATTAGGAAATTTTCCCAGATTCTAGGTTTTTAATTTAATTAATTAATTAATTTTTTGAGGGGGAGGGGGAATGGGCAATATACATAACCGTAATATTTGTATCCCCATAATATGCTGAAATGAAAACAAATTAATTAATTTTTTTTGAGACAGAGTCTCACTCTGTTGCCCCGGCTAGAGTGTAGTGGCGTCAGCCTAACTCACAGCAACCTCAAACTCCTGGGCTCAAGCAATCCTCCTGCCTCAGCCTCCCTAATAGCTGGGACGATAGGCATGTGCCACCACGCCCAGCTAGAAAGGATTTTTAAATTAACTATTTCACTTTTGCTAATATTGCACAGATCCCTTTGAAAAAAATGAAGAAACACGGCAAATATGGGCATACTGGTTTTTTTGCTTGTCAGGCAAATCAGTGGGAGGAGGGAGCCGTGTGGGGGTGAACCTATAAACAGGTAACGCTTTTCTGGAAAGCAGTCTGGCGTTTTGTATTAACGGCTTTAAAAACTGTCCATATCCTCCACTGGGGAGATGGTCACCCTCTGTGGAGACAGCAGTAGCTATCAACATTAAAGTGCCCATTCCCTGGGACCCAGCAGTTCCATTCATGCAGGGATCCATTGCACAGATGGGCACACCAGCACCTGTGCAAATGGCATATGCGTACGGACTTTCGCTCAGTAGCGAAAGATGGAAAACAACCTAAAAATGAATCAATGGAATTGATTAATTTAATATGGCACCTCCATTTAAAGGAATTCTATGCAATATTTTTAGAGAATGAGGCAGTTCTCTATTTTATATATAGAACCATCATCAAGCAATATTGAATGAAAAGGGAATAGTGCAAAAGTATGTATCTGATGTGCTGTTTCTACATGAAAAAAGGAATAGATATAAAAAATGTGTTTTTTTCCCATAAGAAACATACACATGAAGAAAACAGGTAATCGTGTTGCCTTTAAGGCAGAAAACAACTGCCGAAGGATCAAGTAGGAGAAAGATATTCTTTTCATTGTGTAACCTTTAGTAACTTTGGAATGTCATACCATGTGTACATAATAGTAATATAACATTCAACTTAAAAAAATAGATTCACTAAAATCCCTACCACTAGACCCAGTCCTACTCCTTTTGGAATCCAGCTTAAAGAAATTATTGGATTTAGGACAAAGATTTATGCAAAAAGATTCACTGAGGTATTATCATAATGAAAAAAAAAAAAAAGGTAGACAACTTAAAAGCCCCAAATTGGACAAACAGCTAAGAAAATTATGGTCTGTACATATAATACCTTTTATAAAAAAGATCTTTATATACATACTTTTGTGACATGGAAAAATGCTGTGAGTGATTTTCCCCCCTATAGCTTTCTATACTTTTCAATTTTTTTTTTTTTTTTGCAGTGGGCATCTATGGCTAAGATGATTTTTAAAAATATAAAAATAAATCTGCACAGTATTTAGAAAAAGATATACAGACATGTTAACCCAGGAATTTTACTTCTAGAAGTAAACCAGTGCATAAATAGCTGTACAAGTGTTCAAAACATCACTGTTAACAAATGATTGTAAACAACTACAACTCAAGTGTCTATTGGAAGAGATTACTTAAATAAGTTACAGAATATCCTAAATGTAGACTATTAAGCAGCAGTTATGTAGAATGGGGTAGGTCTACTACCATGGAAAAATCTCAGAATTGTTGTTATGGTGGGGAAAGCAACGTGCAGAGCAATGTGGATGTTATGACTGCATTTATACTGAAGAAAGCAAGCCTGAAACTGTGTTTGTGTTTGTACATAAATGTATTAAGGACATGAAACTTAACAGTAGCTGTCTGTTGAAGGGAATAGACTAAAAGGAGACTTTTGCTTTTTGTTCTACATTTATCTGTGGTGTTTGCATCTTTTACAAAAATGTATTCTCATATCATTTGTTAATTTTAAATATATCATTTGTTAATTATAATAATATAGGGGGGAAAGTGTAAGCATAGAGAAAGATCTGAAAAGATACACAACAAAATGATCAGTGGTTTCTACAGATGGGGGCTTGAAGTGATGGTTATTTTCTCAATTTTCTTTATATTCTTTGCCATTGACTTTTTTCTTTGATAATGCCTGCACACGAACTACCTTTGTAATTAAACCAAACCTTCGTAATTAAACACCAAAAGTCCAGGCTAGTGGGTAGGTAGTAGCCTCTGCCTTTCTGCAGTTCTCCCTCTCCTGTCCCTCCACACTAGGTCTCTGTTCTCTTACGTAAGAACTCTGCTCACATCCAAAGCCCAGGAACTCAAAGCCCTAGATAATACCAGCCTCATTTCTCCTTTTACCAAAGAGGATGAAACCGAGATGCTGAGACACAACCTCTTGGCAGCTCTGCTGAGAAAGTGGACCCAGGTGACCTGGATCCCAGGCCCCTCCTCTCCCACCTTCAATTTCCAGAGATAACCCCTGGAGGGGGAGAGCCGAGGACTGTTTCCACCAGGCGAGGAAGGTCAGGGCTTGGAGGGCGGCCAGGCAGGCAGCATGGCCAGTGAAGCCACAAATTAATGATATCAGTGTAGCATCAAATGAGGAAACAATAAAGCCCATCATTTGCCGAGGTCCCTCTGGGCTCAGCTTCAAGCTCCCTTCCTAGACAATGGCTGGTCACAGACCCGCTCAACCTCTGCCAGGTTTTCCAGAGAGACAGTGACAGAGCAGAGGAAAAATTGGCCTCCGGTGGCCAACACGCTGGGATTCACCTCTAGTGACTTATCCCCTCCAAGGAGGCGGTTGGGAACCCTCCCAGCGCCCAGGAGCTCAGTGCTGGAAGATCTGTTTGCTCCAAAAGCTGAGCAGGTGGCAACTGTGGTGTTGGGGGTGGGGTGGGGGGGGACTGGCCTGGAAGCAGGAAACTGAGGTTTCAGGATCCAGGACTGCCACTGTCTTGTTTTGTGACCCTGGCAATTCACCAGATCCTATGAGTCTGGGAGCTGGGGGGGCGGGGAGGGAACAGACAGGGGTCTCAATATCTCTCCGAGAAAGGGCGGTGTCAAGCCCCCTCCCCCACCATGGCAGTTTCAGAATCCTAGATGTTGGAGAAGCTGCTGTTTCTTCTTCCCCAGCAGCTGCTGCCTGTCTGTCTCCATGGCAACCAGGCCAAAAGACTAATTTGCCAGGGTCCAGGCTCTGGAGCTTACCTTGTAGCTGGGTTTTCAACTTGTCTTTTTGGAAACCATGCCATTGCCACTCCCAAGAGCTTCCGACAGCATCCCCCGGCCACTGCACAAGCAGCAGGTACTGGGCCAGCCAGAGAAACACTCTATTTATCCTTTATAAACCTCGTGCATGTGGGAAGAAAAAAGACAGCTTCATATCCAATGGTCTTGTATGCACTGGTGGTTTGTGTTTCAAAGACCCCTGGCCCTTTCCCTAGCTGCTCTGGGCTGCGAAACAGGGATTTACAAGAGCAGATGGTTTAGGGAACAGGTCACATGCAATGAGGTCCCCAATCCATTCTCTCAGGCTCCTTCCTGCTTTCTGCTCACCTGTGGCTGGGTCCAGAAGTCCTGTGACCTATCTGGTTCTAACAAGACTGAAACATAAAAGTCTTAGCCAGGCATGGTAGGGTGCGCTTGTAGTCCCAGCTACCTGGGAGGTTGAGGCAGGAGGATCACTTGAGCCTGGGGATTTGAGGCTGTGGTACCCTGTGAGGACACTTGTTCATAGCCACTGCACTCCAGCCTGGGCCACATAGTGAGACTCCATCTCTCAAAAAAAAAATCTTGATAATTGCCTTTCTCAGCAGGTCACCGAGGGTCAGGCAGAAGATGCTCAGAGGCATATAGATTTTTCCCTTGGACCTAGTACAATTTGCCTAACTGTACTGGCTTCCCCGAGGGCCACTGCAAATCAGACAGCTATCTTTTTCTATTTGTGCTCTGATACCCTGGTCATAACCTTCCTATAGGACAGGGAATACGTGACCTGTCCACTCTCAGGACATGGCGCCTGCCTGGTACATAGTTGGTGTGTTCTTCGAACACTTCAATAGCACAGAAGCACCTTTAGGTACCAACCAAAAAAATCTGACTGGAGTCAGGAGAGCTGGTTCTAGGCCTACCCCTGCAGCTAACTTGCTGTACAACTTTGAGCAAGTTTATCTCCTTTTCTGGGGCTGTATTCTCCCTGTCTGTAAAGTGAGTGAATTGGACTGTGATTTCTAGAGGTTTCTCCTCAGCTCCAGCTCTCTTTCCAAGGGAGAAATCCAGAAAGCTGTCCACAGGGGAAACCCGGTAAAGACCAGGAGTTCTCTCTGCATAGGGTTGCCGTGCACTGTGACTAAAAGCCATTCCGCTCGGACCTGGGACAGACAGCCTGGTGTGTGCTGGACCTGAAGGAAACCAAGCCCTGCCATTGAGGCTTGGCCGAAGCCCTGCCTGGCGGGGAGAGTTACACAAGTCGGCAACAAACCAACCCAACTGGACCCTCTTGCCCTGAGGAACCACCAACGACCAACACCAAGGGCTCACAGAGAAGGTGGAACCCTGGAACTCAGGTTATAACCTGAAAAGCGCTGCAATGACGGGGAAGCCTAGGGTCCCAGAGCATGTCCTGCTAGCAGCTGAGATGGTTTCTTAAGAATCTCTCTTCCCGTGCAGCCTCACAACCAAACTCTATCACTCAATTTCATTGACACAGCTTCTTCCTTGCAACCCAGAGAGGCAAACCAGTACACACAGATGGACACACCTAACCGTGTCCCCCACAGAACTCCAGGGGTGACTGCTGGGCTCCATTCCTGCAATAAGAAACAGCCACCAGGCTGGGCACGGTGGCTCACGCCTGTAATCTTAGCACTCTGGAAGGCCGAGGTGGGAGGATCACTTGAGGCCAGGAGTTTAAGACCAGCCTCAGCAAGAGCAAGACCCCATCTCTACTGAAAATATAAAAAATTAGCTGGGCGTGATGGCACATACCTAAAGTCCTATATCCTTGTGAGGCTGAGGCAGGAGGATCGCTTGAGCCCAGGAGTTTGAGGTCGCTGTGAGCTAGGCTGACGCGACGGCACTCTAGCCTGGGCAACAAAGCAAGACTCTGTCTCAAAAAAAAAAAAAAAAAAATAGAAAAAGAAACAGCCACCAAACTTCCCTCCAATAACCCATGTTCCAACTACACTAAAGTACTCACATACTCTCCTGGGCTTTTGTGCACAATGTTCCCTCTGCCCTACCGCCACCCCACCCCTCCGCCCCCAGCCCCATCACCCTCCTACTCATCCTCCTTGTGTTGCTCACTCCACCCCGACCCCCCTATTCCACAACATCTCTAGACACCTCAATGAAGAGCTCCCCGATGGTGGTCTTTTCTTCAAAAGGCCTCATGTCTATGTGATATAATTATTTGTTTGAATCTGCCTCTCCTTACTTTGAATTCCTCAAAACCTGGAGATTTCCTTGGGGGCCCAGTACCTAACACAGTGTCTGGCACAAGGAAAGTATTCTATCAACATTTTTCTAGCATTTTGCGACTGAATGAAATAAATGAAAGAAAGAAACAAGCTGAGGACCACCAGCTCTCATTTTTATACACAGGTGTGCAGAATCGTGCCTTGCATTTGTAGCGTACTTTCAACATTCTCAATTGTTTCTGACATTGCTTTTTAAATTTGATTCTCATCATACCCAAGAGGTATGGGAAGGAATAGGATTCCCTATAGTAGACAGAGACCCCAAGACGCTGAGAGGTGCAGTGGCTCAAGGTCACAGGAGAGATGGCAGTAGAATCGGTGGGAACTCCGACCTCCTGACCTGAGACTGGGGCTCATTCCTCCCCCTCCACTTCCCTCCTGGTGTCCCTGTAAACCTCCTTTACAAAGGACAGTGTCAGGAAAAGGAAGAGAGCTCGGTTGCCAGGGATCCTTTGGCCCTTTGGGGCAACCTCTCTTAGGAAGCCCAAATCCAGGGCCTCAAGGAAGAAAGGAAACAATCTAGAACGGTGGAAGCTCAGCAGAGCTGGGCTCTAGTCCTGGAATCTCCACTTTCTAGCCCTTTGATCTTGGGTATGTTTGCTTCCTCTGAGCCTCAGTTTCTGAGCAGTGGTGAGTGTCTGCTGCATAGGGCTGTTATGCAATCTGTGAGTTCCAGGGCTGAGAATTTATGCCCTGTCAAGTATCGTAGGCATGTGAGGGGAAGGAAAGACAAAAATGACATGGCATACACAAAACAGAGTGGAACAAGCCTCAAGCCTAAACCCGGGCCAGGGCACGCCCTAGAGGGACCTCTGTAGGCAGAAGCCGGTGGCACAGTGACAAGGCGACCACCCCTGTCACATCCTTCCCACCTCTCCTGCCACTGCCCTATTTCCAGCGGAGGCAGGGCAAGGTGGAGAGTTTTCTTTCAACCTAAACCTTCAAGAAGACATTTTCCAGGCCGGGCATGGTGGCTCACGCCTGTAATCCTAGCACTCTGGGAGGCTGAGGCAGGCGGATCGCTCAAGGTCAGGAGTTCAAGACCAGCCTGAGCAAGACCCCGTCTCTACTAAAAATAGAAAGAAATTAATTGAGCAACTAAAAATATATACAGAAAAATTAGCCGGGCATGGTGGCGTATGCCTGTAGTCCCAGCTACTCGGGAGGCTGAGGCAGAGGGATTGCTTGAGCCCAGGAG
>CAUYPO010016045.1:0-29817 GCA_963574435.1 Cheirogaleus major
TCTATTATAAAGACATCTGCACCCGTATGTTTATGGCAGCACAATTCACTATTGCACGGTCATGGAAACAACCCTAGTGCCCGTCAATTCATGAGTGGATAACTAAAATGTGGTATATGCTCACAATGTAATGTTATTCAATTCTAAGAAACGACAGTGAGCTAATACCGTTCATGCTATCCTGGATTAAGCTGAAGCCTGTTATCCAAAGTGAAGCAACACAAGATATGGAAAAAGGGCTCCACATCTACTTGCCATCAAATTGGTACTGACTGTTTAAAACTATGGTGCTCAAATGGTTGTAGTGTACACCAGGGTTTCGGGTGGGGGGGCAAGACCCACATCATAGGGATGTGGAGAGCATTGTGGGGGGGAAGGGCATACCTCTAACCCTTCTTAGGGTGAGGCAAAGTTATACAATGTATCCAAATTGTAAGAGAAAAAAAATCTTTTGTTGGTTGGAAGGCAGGCTGGAGGGGTGAGGAAGTGTAGAGTTACATGATGTGTGCGGTGCGCGCCACCTGGGGATTGGACTCACTTGAAGCTCTGGCATGTGGGGGGGAGGAGTGGTAGGGGCAATGTATGTAATGCTAACAATATTTGTATCCCCATTACATGATGAAATAAAATAAAAAAAATTATCATTAAATATACAATATTTAACCTTGACAAAATGCTTTTTCTCATTTCAATGGTAAAGGACTGTCATATTTAAAAAATATTAAGAATACCATTTAAATGTCACATGCTCTCCTCTCTGCCTGAAATGCTTGGCATTACCAACTCTCCATGTCAGCATCCTTTCTAACCTTCAAGGTCATCTTAAATTCTCCTTTTCATTCAACCACTATCATTGTGAATTTGTCCTCCTTTGCTTTCTATAACCTTGGGTTATAGTCTAGTGCTTATCACTCTATAATCTGTTAGCTATACAATGATATGTCTGTCCATCGTAGTAAATTATAAAGTCCTGAAAGTCAGAGGCCGGAATCTCCAGCCCACTAAAATAGTTTTTGAGTGCATAGTAGTATTTAATATAGGCTTGTTGAATTAGATACCAGAATTTAAAACCTTCTTTAAGCCAATCACCCTGAGACTTTTGAGTAAATAGTTTGAAGACTTATTGTTTCAACATGTATAGTGAAGGAACTATTTTGGAACCATCCAACTGACACTCTTAGTCAGAAACTAGTCATCCATGGTGCAACTGTGCAGCAGTATAAACCTAGGAGTCTATATTCCTGAGTCTCTGTCAATCATGTTCTTCTAGAAGGTCCCCAGCTGCCATGTTTGACAAATTCATGGTTGGATAGGTTTGGGGATCGTTCTCTTGCCCATCTGGTAAACAAAACGTCTATGTTAAAAAAAGTCAATCCTTAATTTCTGGAGACTTTTTTGATTGGTAGTGGGAGCAAATATCAAAAATTGCAAAAGAAAATCTGGTAGATATCTCTTCTAAGTTCATAAATCTCTATTTCTTTTCAAAACATCAGCCTAAATAACACTAACCTGCCTTTTAGAATAAATTCAGAACATAAAATTTGTTTGATATGTATATTTTAAAATTATTCATTTCACCAGTTCCATTAAAATATGTAACCTGATTATTGATTAAACATTTGTTTATGCATTCAGCTAAGCTAATAAGTTATCTAGTTTCATTGGCAACTCTGCAGCTGTATCTCTGAAATATGAAATTGGATCGACATGATATAATATTTTGTTAATAAAATATGCAGAAAAGGTAGCAAAGTGTACACTTGGAGGTATAAACTTGGAGGCTCAATTAGCATAAAAGTATGATTATATAAATGCAGAGCAGAATCAATGAAGTGTACCATACGAGTTACACATTGTGCAGCATTATTCTCAAATGACACCTCTTCATCACTAAATTTATCTGGCACATTACAAAACTAAATCAAAAGATAGGAACAGATACCTGTTCGTGTGACATTTATGGCTCATTCTTTCAGAAGAGGAAATTCTTTCAATCTTGTTTCCTCCTGAGATTTTACTTGGCAAAATACTGACCATTAGTGAAACTGGAAAATTATGTCTAAATATGTGCATAATTTAGCTAAATTAGGCATCACTCAAAAAAATGATTTCCTACAACCCTCTTTAGACTTTCTTTTGGATCACGGGAGGTAGGAACTCTTCACTTCTCCACTTACATAAATAATTTTTTTGCGATTTACTCACCATCAGCCAAACAAGAGGCTTTAGTTTAACAAAATATTAAGTCATGAATTGCTTAACAGCAGGGATATGTTCTCAGAAATGCATCTTTAGGAAATTTTGTCATTGTGTGACTATTATAGAGTGTACTTACACAAAACTAGATGATATAGCCTACTAAACCCCTATACTATATGGTACAGCTCATTGCTCCTAGGCTACACACATGTACAGCATGTCATTGTACTGAATACTGTAGACAATTGTAACACATTGGTAAGGACTTCTGTAATAAAAATATCTAAACATAGGAAAAATACAGTAAAAAGATGTTATAAAAAATGAAAAATGGTACACTTGTGAGGGCACTTCCCATGAATGTAACTTGCAAAACTGGAAGTTGCTCTTGGTGAGGTAGTAAGTGAGTACTGAGTGGATGTGAAGGCCTAGGACATTACTCTGTACCACTGCAGACTTTATAAACCCTGTACTCTTAGGATACACAAACTTAAAAATATAATTTTATTTCTTTAGTAGTAAAGTAACCTTAGCTTACTGTAAGCTTTTTACTTTATCAACTTTTAAATTTGTTTTAAATTTTTTGATTCTTGTGATAAAACATAGCATAAAACACAAAAACATTGTATGGCTTACAGAAATACATTCTTTCTTATATCCTTATTGTATGAGATTTTATTTATTTCTTTAATTTTTTATTTTACTTTTCCTTTCTAAATGTTTTTGCAAAACACTAAGACACAAACACACATTATCCTAGGCCTACATAGAGTCAGAATCACTTGGAAATAGGAATTTTTCTGCTCCTCTATAATCTTATGGGACCACCATTGTACATGCAGTCCAGTCCCTTCTTGACCAAATCATTGTTATGTGGCACATGACTGTACTGAAATATTAGATTATTTTCTTTGAAGTTAAGTGATGCTTTGGGGTTACAGTACCTTAATCCAGCTATTGATCTTAGTTATTCATGAAAGAAATTTGGGGACGAAAAGAGCAGACTTCTTTCCCTCTTCCATCAAAGATATTACTTTGCCATCACCACTCTCGTTTTGACCTTAACCTTGTACATGCCTAGGATATGCACAGTTGGATGGAAAACTAAGCTTTACCTCAGCCTAAGAAAGTGTAGAAATACAAAAAAAAAAAATCCAAATATCTAACACTTTCTTCAGGCTGGAAAATCATATCACAACATTCCTATTATAGGATTAACATATTCCTTTAAAAGGTAACTTTCAGATGACTATGTTTTTAAAAGTACTTAAGATATCATATCCTATATTATTTCATCTTATTTTATCTAAAAAGATTTAGGGAGTATAAGTGCTTTTTTGTTACATGGATGAATTGTATAGTGGTAAAATCAGGGATTTTAGTGTACCTGTCACCTGAAGTGTATACATTGTACCAATTAGGTAGGTTTTGATCCCCCATTCCCCACCCTCACCTCTTCATAGTTTCTGATGTCCATTAATCCACTTTGTGTGATCAAATACATTCATTCTTTAGATCACTCTTATAAGTGAGAATACATGGTATTTGATTTTCTGTTCCTGAGACACTTCACTTAGAATAATGGTCTCCAGATCCATGCAATTAACTGCAAAAGACATTATTTCATTCCTTTTCAAAGCTCATTAGTGCTCCAAGGTATGTATGTATGTGTTTATATATGGGGTGTGTATGTATATATATAAATATATATATACATTCCATATTTTCTTTATCTACTCATCAGTTGATGAGCACTTCAGTTGATTTCATACCTTCCCAATAGTGAATCATGCTGTGATAAATATTTGGGTGCAGGTATCTTTTTGATATGATGAATTCTTTTCATTTGGATAAATACACAGCAGTGAGATTGCTGGATCGAATGGTAGATCTACTTTTAGCTCTTTGAGGAATCTCCACACTGTTCTCCATACAGGTGGTACTAACTTACATTCCCCAAAACAGTATATAACTGTTCCCTTTTCATAACATCCATGCCAGCATCTATTGTATTTTGACCTTTTTAAAAAGGATTTTTATAACTTGCTTTATTATTCAATTATTCACTAGTATATATTTTTTATTTCAAAATATTAAGGGGGTACAAATGTTTTAGGTTACATTGATCACTTTTGTAATGCTCAAGTCCTGGCTATAGGTGTCCCCATCACCCAAATAGTGTTCATAGAACCCAATAGGTTGGTTTATTCCCCTCTCCTTCACCCTCTCTCTGGTTGCTTTTCACTGAGTTTAACTTCCCTCTCTGCAGATGTGTGCTCACCAATTAGTTCCAATTTAATTAGTGAGTATATGTGGTGTTTCCTTTTCCATTCTTGAGAACCCTCACATAGGAAAATGCTCCCCAGTTCCATCCAGATTGTGGCAAAATGTAATAATGCCTCTTTTCATGACTGAGTAGTACTCTATGGTGTACATATACCACATGTTAATTCACTCATGAATTGATGGGCACTTGAGTTGATTGTACATCCTTGCAATTGTGAATTGTGTTTCAATAAACATTCAACTGCAGGTGTCTTTTTTTTAATAAAATGACTTCTTTTCCTATGGGTAGATACCTAGTAGTGGGATTGCCGGATTGAATGGTAGGTTTATTTTTGATTCTTTGAGGAATCTTCACACTGTTTCCCATAGAGGTTATATGAATTTGCAATCCCACCAATAGTGGGATTTCCAATAGTGCTCCTTCCTCTCTGCATCTATGCCAGCATCTATTGTTTTTGGACTTTTTAATAAATGCTATTTTAACTGGGTGATATCTCATTGTGTTTTTTTTTTTATTTCTTTTCTTTCATTTCAGCATATTGCAGGTATACAAATACTTAGGTTACATATATTGCCTTTGCCCCACTCAAGTCAGAGCTTCAGAATGTCCATCCTCCAGTGTGCACCGCACCCATTAGCTGTGAATATACCCATCCTCTCCTCCCCCCTCCCACCTGCCCAACACCTAATGAATGTTACTTCCATATGTGCACATAAGTGTTGATCAATTAGTATCAATTTGATGGTGAGTACATGTGGAGCTTGTTTTTCAATTCTTATGAACTTCACTTAGTAGAATGCAGTCCAGCTCTATCCAGGGTGATACTAGAGGTGCTAGATCACCATTGTTTTTTTGTGGCTGAGTAGAACTTCATGGTATACATATACCACATTTTATTAATCCACTCACGTATTGATGGGCACTTGGGTTGTTTCCACATCTTTGGAATTGTGAATCGTGCTGCTATAAACTTTATAGTGCAGATGACTTTTTCATAGAATGTCTTTTTTTTCCTTTGAGTAGATGCCCAGTAATGGAATTGCTGGGACAAATTGTAGTTCTACTTTTAGCTCTCTGAGGTATCTCCATATTACTTTCCACAGAACTTGTACTAGTTTGCAGTCTCACCAGCAATGTATGAGTGTTCCTATATCTCTGCATCCATGCCAACATTTATTGTTTTGGGGTTTTTGATACAAGCCATTCTCTCTAGAGTTAGGTGATATCTCATTGTGGTTTTGATTTGCATTTCCCTGATGATTAGAGATGTTGAGTATTTCTTCATGTTTGTTGGCCATTACTCTATCTTCTTTTGAAAAGTTTCTGTTCATGCCCTTTGCCCATTTTTTTTATGGAGGCATTTGATTTTTTCTTGCTGATTTTCCTGAGTTCTATATAAATTCTAGTTATCAGCTGTTTCTCAGATGTGTAGAATTTGAATATTTTCTCCCATTCTGCAGGTTGCTTGCTCTTGTGATAGTTTCCTTTGCTGTGCAGAGGCTTTTCAATTTTATCAGGTCACATTTATTTATTTTTGTTATTGCTGTGATTGCCTTTGGGGTCTTCTTCATAAATTATTTGCTTAGCCCAATGTCTATAAGAATTTCTACAACATTTCCTTCTATAATTCTTATGGTTTCATGCCTTATGTTTAAGTCTTCTATCCACCATGAGTAGATTTTTGTGAGAGGTGAAATGTTCACATCCTGTTTCAGTGTTCTACATGTGGCTACCCAGTTTTCCCAAAACCATTTATTGAATACGGATTCTTGTCCCCTGTGTATAAGTGTAATTCACCACATAAATAGAAGCAAAACCAAAGACCATGTGATCTTCTCAATAGATGCACAAAAAGGATTTGACAAAATTCAGCACCTTTTAAGATAACAATGTTTAACACAATACTCATACACGAGACTTACCTAAAAATGATACAGGCCATATATGACAAACCTACGGCCAACATCATACTGAACAGGGGAAAATTGAAAGCATTCCCACTTCAAACTGGAACCAGACATGGTTGCCCTCTATTACCACTTCTATTCAACTTAGTGCGGCAAGTCCTAGCCAAAGCAATCAGAAAAGAGAAAGAAATCAAGGACACCCAAATGGGGGCAGAAGAGGTCAAAATATCACTCTTTGCTGATGATATGATCTTCTATCTAGAAAACCCCAAAGATTCTAGCATGAGACTACTGGAATTGATAAACAAATTTGGCACAGTTTCAGGTTACAAAATCAATGTACAGAAATCAGTAGCATTCCTATATGCCAACAACAGTCAAACTGAGAACCAAATCAAAGACTCAGTACCCTTCACAATAGCAACAAAGAAAATAAAATACCTACAAATGCATTTAACTAAGTAGGTAATAGACCTCTACAGAGAGAACAAGAAACATTGAGGAAGGAAATAGCAAAGAATGTAAACAGGTAGAAAACCATATCATGCTTGTGGATCAGCAGAATCAACATTGTTAAAATGTCTATACTACCCAAAGTGATTTACAGACTCAATGCAATCCCTATTGCAATACCAATGTCATTTTTTGCAAATCTAGAAAAATAATTCTATGCTTTGTATGGAAGTAGAAAAGACCCTATATAGCAAAAGCAATCTTAAGCAAAAAGAACAAAATGGGAGGCATCAATTTACCAGACTTCAAGCAATACCACAAGGCTATAGTAACTAAAATTGCATGGACTGGCACAGGAACAGAGACATAGACCAATGGAACAGAACTGAGAACCCAGATATAAAACCATCCTCATATAGCCATCTAATCTTTGACAAAGCAGACAAGAATCATTGTGGTTTTAATTTGCCTTTCCCTGATGATTAGTGATGATGAGCATTTTTTCATATGTTTATTGGCCAATTGTATTTCTTCCTTTGAGAAGCTTCTGTTCATGTTTTTTGCCCACTTTTCAATAGGATTGTTTCTTTCTTGCTTGCTGATTTGTTTGAGTTCTTTGTAAATTCTAGTGATTAGCCTTTAATCAGATATGTACCTTGTGAATGTTTTCTCCCATTCTTTACATTTTCTATTTGCTCTGTTGATTGTTTTCTGAACTGAGCATAAGCATTTTAATTTAATCAAATTCCATTTATTAATATTTAGTGTTGCCATGATTGCCATTTGGGTCTTTTTCATAAATTATTTACCTAGGCCAATATCCAGAATAGTTTTTGTACATTTTCCTCTAGAATTCTTATGGTTTCATGCCTTACATCTAAATCGTTTATCCATCCTGAATTTATTTTTGTGATTGGAGTGAGGTAGGGTCCTTTTTCATTCTTCTACATGTGGCTATCCAATTTTCCCAGCACCGTTTACTGAATAGGGCTTCTTTTCCCCTCTGTACATTGTTGCCTGCTTTGTCAAAAATCACTTGATTTTAGGCAGATGGTTTTACATCTGGGTTCTCTGTTCTGTTCCATTGGTCTATGCCTCTATTTTCGTACCAATGTCATGCTTTTTTGGTTACGATAGCCTTGCTGTATAGTTTGAAGTCTGGTAATGTAATGCCTCCAGATTTGTTCTCTTTGCTTAAGATGGCTTTGGCTATTCAGCTTCCTTTCTGGTTCCAAAAGAAGCATAGAATTATTTTTTCTGTACCTCTGCAGTATTACTTTGATAACTTGACGATTGTTGCATTGAATTTTTGAATCACTTTGGGTAGTATGGACATTTTAACAATGTTGATTCTACCTATCCATGAGCACAATATGTTTTTCCATTTGTTTGTATCCTCTGCAATTTCTTTCATCAGAGTTTTGTAATTCTCCTTGTAGAGATCTCTCTCCTCCTTGGTTAAGTATTTGCTAGGTATTTTATTTTCTTTATAGCTACTGTGAATAGTATTGAGACTTTGATTTGACTCTTGTCTTGACTGTTGTTAATATATAGAAATGCTACATTAACTGTGTGTCCTGACACTTTGCTTAATTTATTTATCAACATTAGGAGACTCTTGGTGGAATCTTTGGGGGTTTTAGATAAAAGATCATGTCTTCACCAAAGAGCTATAGTTCGACCTCCTCTTTTCTGAATTGGATACAATTAATATTCTTTTCTTGTTTTATTTTCCTGGCTAGGACTTGCAGAATTATGTTGAATAGGAGTGGTGGCAGGTGGCATCCTTGTCTTGTTCCAGTTCTTAGGGGGGAAATGCTTCCAACTTTTCCCCATTCAGTATGATGTTGTCTGTGGGTTTGTTATATATAGCTTTTATAATTGAGAGATAGATTCCTTCTATGTCTAGCTTGTTGGGGATTTTTATCATACAAGGATACTAGATTTTGTCAAATTCTTTTTATACATCTATTGAGAGGATCATATGATCTTTGTTTATGCTTTTGTTTATGTAATGAACCACATTTATCTATTTAGGTATGTTGAGCTATCCTTGCATCCCTTGGATGAATCCCACTTGTTCCTGGTGGATTAATTTATTGACGTGTTATTGAATTTGGTTTGCTAGTATATTATTGAAGATTTTTTCATCTGCATTCATAATGGATATTGGTCTGTAGTTTTCTTTTTTTATTGTGACCTTTCCTATCTTGGGTATCAAGGTAATACTAGTTTTGTAAAATGAGTTGGGTGGGATTCCCTCCTTTTCAATATTATTGAATAATTTCTGTATTATGGTTATCATGTCTTTTTAGGTCTGAGAGAATTAGGCTGAGAATCCATCTGGTCCAGGTTTTTCTTTGGGGGGGGGAAGTTTTTTAAATTACAGATTCAATCTCACTGTTGATTATTGTTCTGTTCAGGAGGTCTATTTCTTGTTGGTTGAGCCTTGGGAGGTTCTGTGTTTCCAGGAACTTGTCCATTTCCTCTACGTTCTCTATTTTATGCACATAGAGGTGTACATAGTATTCATGGATGATGTTTTATATTTCTGCAGTATCAGTTGTAATGCCATCCTTTTTGTGTCTAACTGAGCTTATTTGGGTAATTTCTCTTCTGTTCTTGGTTAATCTATCAAGAGTTCTGTCAATTTTGTTTTCCTTTCAAAGAACCAACTTTGGTTTTGTGATTCCTTTGTATTGCTTTTGCTTGTTTGTTTGTTTGCTTTCCAATTCATTTAAATCAGTTATGACCTACATTATTTATTTTCTTCTTCTGGATTGGGATTTGGTTTGTTCTTCCTATTCTATTTCCTTGAGGTGTGACATTAGGTTGTTAATTTGTGATCTTTCTGTCTTTTTGATGTAGGCATTTAAGGCTATGAATTTTTCTATGAGGAATGCTTTTGCTGTGTCCCAAAGAATTTGATAGCTTGTGACCCCTTTGTTCAGCTCAAATAATTTTTTGATTTCCATCTAAATTTCATTCTTGACCCAATAATTGTTCAGCAGCAGGTTGTTTAATTTCCATGACATTGTGTAGGTTTGAGTGTTTCTCTTGTGAATGATTTCTAGTTTTATTCTCCTGTGGTCTGAGAGGGTACATGGTATGATTTTGATTTTTTTTTGAATTTGTTGAGACCTGTTTTGTAGCCTAAGGTATGATCAGTCTTAGAGAATGTCCCATGTGTTGCTGAGAAGAATGTGTATTTTGTAGATTTTAGGTAGAATGTTTTGTAATTATCTGTGAGGTCCATTTGATTTAGAGTTTGGTATAAGTTTATTGTTTCCTTATTTATTGCCCACTTTTATGATTCAAGCTCTAACAGTCGGGTATTCAGTGCCCCAGTAAGTCTATGGTGCTATTTTTTTTTTTTTTTCCTTAGCTCTAGTAAAATTTGCTTTATGTATCTGGGAGCTCCTGTCTTGGCCACATATATATTTAGAATTGTCATGTCTTCTTGTTGGATAGCTCCCTTTACCCATATATAATGACCCTCTTTGTCTTTCTTTATCTTTGTTGGCTTAAAGTCAATTTTATCTGATATGATAATGGCTAAACCTGCTCTTTTTTGATTTCCATTTGCATGGGATATTTTTTCCATCCTTTCATGTTGAGTCTTTGTGTCCTTGTGGTTTAGAGATGTTTCCTGGAGACATTAGATACTTGGGATGTGTTTTTTCATCCTTTCAGCCACCCTATGTCTTTTGAGAGGAGCATTCTGTCCATTCACATTGATTGATAGTGTTGATATGTCAGATGTTGCTCTGTTCACCCTGTTAGATAGTCCCTGATTGCTTAGTTTTACCTCTTTTTCTATTGTTTCATAGGAGTTGTGACTTTGGGGTTTTTTGGCGTGAATTTACACTAATGGGTATCTGTTGTGCTGATTTGTGTATAGTGCTATTATGAGTATTTTATGCAGAGCAGGCGTGGTCATGGCAAATTCCTTCAGTGTTTTCTTATCTGGAAAGAACTTAATTTCTCCGTCTATTTTGAAACTTAGTTTTGCAGGATACAAAATTCTAGGCTGACAGTTGTTCAGTTTAAGTCAACTGAAGATGTGGCCCCAATCCCTTCTGGCTTGTAAGGTTTCTACTGAGAAGTCTGCAGTTAGCCTGAAGGGTTTTATTTGTAGGTTATTTGATGCTTTCATCTTACTGCTTAAAGAATTTTCCCCTTCATTTTTTTTTCCTTCTTTCATTTATTTTTATTTTTTTAAGTTTTTTTTTTTTTTGCTTTTATTTCATCATATAATAGGGGTACAAATATTGTTAGGTTTACATACATTGCCCCTACCACCCCTCCCCCCCACATGTCAGAGCTTCAAGCGAGTCCAATCCCCAGGTGGCCCAGGAAAGGCACACATTATGTAACTCTACACTTCCCCCTTCATTTTGACTTTAGCTAGACTTATTACTATGTGTCTTGGTGATAACCTATTTGTGATGAATCTTCCCAGTGTTTGATGTCCACCTTCTCTCTATATATCTGAATTTCTCGCTATGTCTGGGAATTTTTTTTCAATAATTTCCTCAAATAGGTTTTCCATGCTTTTCACTCTTTCTCCTTCACCCTCATGGATACATATAATTCAAATGTTAGCTTGTTTCACATAGTCCTATACCTCTCTCACTGATTGCTCAGACATTTTTATACTCTTCTCTGTCTCTTTGAATTACTGGGTTATCTCAAGAGCCTTGTCTTCAAGCACTGATATTCTTTTTTCTCCTTGGTTTAGCCTGTTGTTAAAGATTTCAACTACATTTTGAAATTCCCCAAATGACTCTTTCATTTCTTTAAGTTCTATTATATCCTCTCTTGTGTTATCTAATGCTCCAGTGATGTTTTCATTTCTTTCATTGATTTCCTGAAATATTTTTTAGCTTCTTTTTGTTGGTTTTCAGCTTTCTCTTCAATTCCAATCATCTTATTTGCCATCCATATTATGAATTCCATTTCTGTCATTTCAGTAATTTCCTTGTGGGTGGAGTCCACTACAGTAGCTCCATTGTTTTCTCTTGGTGGTGTCAAACTCTTTTGTTTTTTCATGTTGCTGGGGTTATTTTGCTGGTTTATTCTCATCTGGCTCCTCTTCTCTTGGCTCTGAGTTAATAGGAACACAGGGTACCTGTTCTCTTTTGTTGGGGACTATCTTGAACTAAGTCCAAGAGTGATGGTTGCTCAGGGCTTGGAGGGCCTGAGTGAAGTATTGGACCTCATGGAGGTTCTGTTGGCCCAGTGGTAATAGTGTGGACTCAGTAGTGGGTCTTGGGGTCCAGGCATAACTCTGTAGCTTCAGGGGTGGAGTTGCAGGCCTGGAGTGGACCTTGGAGCATCACATAGCACCCTGGGCAGAGCCTCAGACTTGGGCACCGTGAAAGCTTCAGAGCTGGCACTGGGGATTTCTTGGGTGGAGCTGCCCATAAGGGTGGCTGGTCCAACAGTGTGAGCACTACTGATGCCCAGTCACACAGGCAGGGGTTTCTCTCAGCAGCCCAGGTTCTGTATAACTGGGCTAGATCTTCTGGTTGGCCAAGGTTCTCCCTCTATACCTAGGACCCATTGAGGCAGTTGCCTGAGGCTTCCCAGTGGTGCCTGTGGCATCTGAGACTCCCCTTCTGTTTGCCTTCCATGCTGGGGAGGAAGTGTGCTCATTCCCCAGTTACAGGGCTTGACATAGGGGAGCATCTTTTCCCTCCCTGGCCTGTAATGGGAGATGCTAAGATTACTGCTGGATGGCTGGGTCCAGAGTGGACTTGGCTCCATGCACCAAAGAGATCAGGATGTCAACAGTTACAGAAGCCTAGGATTGGCAGGCAACAGATCTCTGTTGCACCTGATCATTGGTGAAATGTCTCACACAGACTCTGAGCAGCTCCCCAATCAGCCCAGAGGTCTATAGTGGAATAGAGAGACCCCTCACAGATTAAGCTGCCTGTAACTTTTATTCCTCTCCTAATAGATAGTGCCCCCTCTGGTTGCCTCTAGCCTGCTGTCTTCACTTCTTCCCAGCAGTGTGAATTGTGCTGGGTCCCCCAGCTTAATCTCTGAGACAGTGGGTGGTACTTGTGAGTAAGAATCAGTCACGTCTTGTTTGATTGAGTTGATAGATACTGTGACAAGCTATAGTGTTATTCTCCCTGTCTGTGTTGATGCCTGCACCAAAGATCCAACTGCCAAGATGTTCTTTTGTGCCCATGGTAAGCTCTGTTCACTCATGAGGAGTACTTGAATGCTCCAGGTTTTGGGAAGGGTGCTGTAGCTCCCAGGGGGTTTCTTGATCTCCATGAAAGCAGAGGTGGGTGGAGGAGCATGGTTACATTGTGTGAGCTTGGAAGTCTTTGCCAGACTTGGAAGAGCCCAGAGGTTGTTTTCCTGGCTGCTAGGGGGAGCCACTGGGAAGAAAGTTAAGGAAGGCTCTCCAGACTGGCATGGCTGCTTTTGGTGTGGGGTCCTGAATGCTTGGTTGCTATGGCACCCCAGGCTGGGATCTTCTCTGTCAGAAGGTCTGCCCTACTCTAATAGCATGGCTATCCTGTGCTGTGGGAGCAATAGGTGCTCTCCCAGGTTATCATGTCTCAGACTCCCACAGTATTCTCCCATCAGTTCTGTCTGTAGGGGGCTGATTCTGGTGATTACCTGCCTTATACTAATCATTCACTATAGCCTGTAATGTACGTGTGCTGCATGATGCAGCGGTAACCAGTATTCTCTTCAGACAGTTACTGCCTTGGGACATAACAAGAGGCCTGAGTTTCTGCACGTAAGCAAATGCTGCCCAGCTCCCACACGGTGGACCCCTGTGATGGGATTCTAGAGGCCATAAAGATAAGAAGAACATTCCCAAGGTCTGGCCCCATAAGATGGTTGGTAGTCAAAGATGGGTAAGATCTCCCACGGGGGGGGGGGCGACCTAAGACAGGCACAACTGTGGAGGTCTGCCGCTGACTGAGAGAGAGCACAAGAAGTTCTTCTGATGGCTGCATTGTTTAATGTTGCTTACTTTGGCCTTGAGCTTTGAGTTATGTCTGGCGCTGGTGCCTCAAGTAACTGTTTTGAGGTCTGAGACCATGGGAATGTGTTCCCTTATGATGTAACTCCAAAGTTGATGGTTATCGCTGCTATGCTCAGATGCTCACGTACAAGGAACTAACCCTGGGTCTGGGGAGTATAAAAATAAAGTGGCCAGTGCATTGAGCACTCGAGTCATCTGAAGTCTTTATGTGTGTCTGTGTTGCTCTTTATGTTCTGTGTTCATCCCCCATCCTGTAATTGGGCCACGTACATGTGTCCATATGGCCTCCCTCCTCTCCTGAGTACAGCTCCCAAGCCTCCCTGCTGTGTCCCCCAGCAACCTGCTTGAGTCCGGGGGGCATAAGATCTTGCCTGCATGTCTGACTCACTGCTGTACATCTCTTCAAAAGGCTAGCAGGCAAGAAGCTCCCAGATTGGGCACCTCAGGTCCCCTGCAGATCCTCAAGGGGACAGGTGTGGGCCCTAGTCTCTGTGGAAACATCAGACCGCAAGATGCCACCAGCTGGGGAGAGGTAGGCACTTGCCAAATTCTTGGTTCAAACTGCTCTCCTGGTTGCAGTGGGTGGGGGGGAGACAGGGAAGAATAATATTCTGAATGGATGAAAGCCAGCTTTCTGGCCTATCTGGTTGCTCTCCTTGGGGGGGAAACACAGAACAGAATATCCAAGCTCTGAGATCACACAACTTCTCCCCACTATTCCATGTTTGCCAGAATGCTTGGTATCATGGGGGTGGAAAAGCATCCAGGAAACTTGGTAGCCTGCTTGTCATCCAAGGAATGTGGGAAGGAGTAAAGGATCCCCCCCTTACCCTTTTGCTGGGCTCCAAGCCTCTCTGGGTTTGATTCTCACTGATATATTTTTTTCCTTTATCCTCAGAGCCAAGTATCCCCACTTCTTTTTGCCTCCTGTATGTTATATTTCTATTATAGCATCTATTGTATTGCAGCTATTTTTCTACTTTTACGTCTTTCCTTGTAGGACATAATTGCTTTCAAGATAGACATTTGGTCTTGGTCATTTGGGGATCATTCATTTTAATATTTTCATATCACAGTTTGTTGCATATATCATGAGCTCAAAAATGCTTGTTGAATAAAAGACCTGTGGGACTTGGGCAAATAACTTGCACTCTCTGAGATCCAGTTTCTTCAACTGTGAAATGGAGGTATTAATAATAGTTCCCTTAACCACAATGGGTTTTTGTGAATATTAAATCAGAGCAAATATTAGCTTCTTGTTTGCTAAGCAGAACTACCTCAAAAGTCATTAAATAGACAAATAAAATCAATGTAAATGAAGATGTCAACATGCTTGCATATTAATTGGTTTTCATAAGTATGCTAACATTCCATACCCCTTCAGTGACACCGGGCTATTTATTTTTTTGAGACAGGGTCTTGCTCTATCACCCAGGCTAGAGTTCAGTGGCATGATCATAGCTCATTGCAGTCTTGAACTCCTGGGCTCCAGCGATCTTCCTGCCTCAGCCTTCCAAGTAGCTAGGCACATGCCACCATGCTCAGCTAATTATTGGGTTTTCTTTTAATTTTTTTGTAGAGACAGGTTCTTTCTATGTTTCCCAGGCTGGGGACACCTGGTTATTAAACTCAAATGTAACTCTACTGAAATACTGGGTACTTACTTGCACCTCCAACCTCAAAAAATCCTGAATTTCTTGACTGAAAATATGGGTTTTGACTTATTAAATTTTTTCATCATAAAAGTATCTGATTATGAGGAACATAATCATGACCACTAATTTTGGATAGAGTTTCTTTCCATAGCTGCTCTGCTAAAACCTTTCCCAACTTTAAACAGCTATCTTCAGCTCCAACTTTTTCAGGAATTTCAGAAAGAATTGTGCAATGTTTTTATTATCTGCATTCTCTGGAACCTTCAGAAAACGAGTAGCGAAGATTTCCCTCGGGTATTCTAGCACCTCCACTGTACTTTGAAATGCTCAATTATCTCTTATAAGTATGTTTTGCACATCAATGCTTTGCTTTATATTCTCTTCCTGAATTTGGAGGTTAGTACCATTTCTAGAAGTTGTAACCTTATTTCATCCATATTTTGCAGTGGAATTGTATCCATTTCATTCATCTGTTCATTTTTCCTTGATGAGTTTATATTGTATGTCTTCATGGCTTTTCTGCTGTGAAAACAAAAAGGAGCTCACAATCAGTCTGTTTAGACATCTTGTTCTCTAGTAAGGGTTACTCATGCTGGTCACCAGTGTTGCCAAATCTGACTTGACATTTTGTCCAGTGGCAATCATGATACCCAATTATTTTTTTTTCTTTTAAAAGAGAGAATGTGAAGTAAACAGAAAAAGCTTCTTTTCCTAAAGTCTCTAATAATTCTTATTTGATAACACCAGCAGAAAACATATGCCATGCTTCTCCAATACTGCAAATGGGCTGCCTGACAATCTAGGAGAAGAATGAACGGATGAAAAGACACGAAAAATAAAGTCATAAAGCAAGTCATGTGACATGATGTGACCTCTTCTGTGGATCTTATAGTTAAGGCTTCGATTATCTACTTGGAGGGAAAGAGGTAAAGGTTTATTTTAGTTCTTCATTAAAAATAATCTAGCAGTTTGTTAATTTTTTTTCAAATGTCTAACATTCATTTTAGTGAGAAGTAAAAGAAACAAAACTTAAAAGCTGAATCTTTATCCTCAAGTTCTGAGTAGTACTTGGGGACATTGGTTGTGCATATTTTTTTCTTTTTTAGTTAGACAAATTCGTCATCAATTTTTAGCTGTGTATTTTATTAGCTTATACATATGTGACCAGTTACTTCACTCTCTGAACCTCAGTTTCCTCTTATGTAAAATACAGAAAGCAAGCTTACATCTAGGATGGTTGTGAGGATAAAATGGATGTTATTAAATAATACTTTTAAACCTGGAGAGCTATACAAATGATATTAGTAATAACAGGTCATCATGGAGGAGGTGGCATTTGACTAAGAAACAGACAGGCTAGGTGAGTGTGCCAGGTACCATGCCATGCACTTTCTCACATTATCTTTTCACAAACAGTGAGTATACGCGTGGTGGTAGGAACTTACCAAGTGTCACTAAGTGAAGTAGATTAAGGAAATGAACCTAGATATATATGTTGGAACCAACCAGCTGTGGTCACAAATACCAAGTTCAGGCCTTTCACTTCACCCCACAAGGAGCAAGAGCCATATCACTGCAATTGTCTGATCCTACCAGTGAGTAGTAGTATTGATGAAGGTGAATTTGTTTTCCAGGGGATGAGGAGAGGCAGGAGAAGTGATGGTGCTTATAGGAGGCTCTTGAATCAGTGCAGGGCTAAAGTAACCTGAAAATCCTTTTTAAAAATAAAAAGACAGAATCATTAACATAATATGACATTAGTTTTAGTTAAGGATAAAAGCTTGGGTGTATATGTGTGTTAGTTACACAGACTAACTTCTTAAAAGACATGTGGAAACGACATCATGTGAAGTTTACTTAGACTAGCAAACAGTTGGACCTGCCTATAGACTTGGCATCTATACCAAGTGGATCCAGGCTGTACACCAAAGCCAACATTTTCCATTGCTTCTCATATCTTTATGTCTGGCCCCCTGGCTTTATCATATCAGTAATGAGAAAAAGGCAGTTCCTAGGAGGGAAAATCTTTGAACAACATTTAGGAAATGGTGCAGGGGCTCTGTGTCTGAATGGGTGAGTTTTATTCATTTTTTAATCCTCCCACATAAAGCTGTGACTATGGGGTCAAGAGTTGTCACCCTTGCAAGAGAACCACATTTGAAAAGCTCATGTGGGAATCTGCAGTCTTTGCACAGTCCTTAAATGAGTATCCTGACAAGCCATGAGGAGGCAACAGGGCAAGGAGTCACACCTCAGTGGCAGACTTGGCCCAGCATGACCGAAAGTCCCTCAGACACTGTCAAATAACAGAAGCACAGCACTCCAATCAGCAAGATAATCAGCCATCACATAGCTGCCTCCTCACACTGCCTCCAAAAATGTGCCTAACAGATGGCTAGTTACCACACAGAGACTGGCGCACCTGCCTCCATGAGCTGCATGTAGGAACATGTGCTATTGAATACGCAGAACTTTCAGTTCCAGCTCCAGAGCCCAACAGTTGCTTGCTTAATGTTAACTTAAAAGGGAGTTTCCAAGAAAGAAATCCTGCATCCCATTAGTACGGACAAAGATTCTCTCTAATGCTTCTCTTTACTAGCTTTGCATCCCAGACCCTCATCCAGATGTAGAGAACTTTGGCACTACTAGTAGAGAAATGTCCATTTACAAATCAATATGTTATTTGCAGCCTGGATACCTTCATGGAAACTACTTTATCTTGACCTTGGGAAAGTAGAATTGATGACTTGCTTTTTACTTTATCAAGATTTTATACATTTTTGCTGAGGTCCTTCATGAATGAAGTTGGTCTTTGTTTTACTGAAATATCAGTGGAGAGTCTTTGTGTGGTAAATATCATTTATATTTTGGTACCATGAAACTGGGAAAGTGCTTCCCCAAAATTAACTGTCCTTCCACAGAAGGCATTGGCACGGGTAGGTGTGAGGGCAAGGGGACAAATGGGGAAAATTCCTCCAAATACCCCCTGCCATGACAAATATAGGCCTTCACTTTGAAGGTGCAAGGTTGTCAGCTTAAATCCTAGCCCTGAGGAAGTAAAGGTTCATATTGATTTTTCAGAACATAAAACCAGCTAGAAAACCAAACTTGACAAAACATGCAGCATTGTCCACATAAGAACACAAATAAACTTAGCATCATGCTTCTTTCTTTCCCTATTATGGGTGAGAGGGGAGCCATTTAGATGATCAAATAAAGTAATAAAATGGATGAGTAAGGAAAAACATAGTATGCATTCTAAACACAGCTAGATTTGAGAACCACTGGGCTAGTGCAGTGCCTTCTAAATTTCACATTTGAGAAGCAAATATTGCTTAATTTAACAAATATTTATTGAGCAACTATTATGTACCATTTAGCCAATGGCAGGAATAAAACAAGAGATAAAACAGACAAGATTCCTACATTCATGGAAGGAAGAAAATGTCTCAGGTCATAGGAAATTATACATGTCAACCAGTGGAACAAAATAGAGAACCCATAAATGAATCCACATATTTATGGTCAATTCATTTTTGACAAAATTGACAAAAACACACAATGGGAAAAGGACAATCTCTTCAAAAAAGAGTGTCAGGAAAACTGAATATCCAAATGCAGGAAAAAGAAATTGGGTGCTTATCTCACATGATGTAAAAAATCAATTCAAATGGATTAAAGACTCAAATATAAGACCTGAAGCTGTAAAACTACTAGAAAAAATATTGTGGGAAAGCTATATAACATTGGCATGGGCAAATATTTTTTGGATTTTGCCCCAGAAATGCTCTAACAAATGCAAAACAGACAAATGGGATTGTATCAACCTAAACAGCTTTTGAACAGCAAAGGAAATGATCAACAGAGTTATAGAGACTATTGGGAGAATTTCAATTCAATGGATTAAGAGAAAATATTTATAAACTAATGTTTGATAGGCAGTTGATATCCAAAATATGTAATGAATGCAAATATCTCATTAACAGGAAAATAAATAACCCAATTAAAAAATGGGCAAAGGACCTAAATGAACATTTCTTCAAAACTGACATGCGAGTGGCCAACAGATATATATTACAAAAAAATGCTTAACATCACTAATCATCAGGGAAATGCAAACTAAAACTGCAATGAGATACCACCTCCCACTTATTATAATGGCTACTGTAAAAAAGATGGAAGATGGTCGGGCATAGTGACTCAGGCCTGTAATCCTAGCACTCTGGGAGGCCAAAGCAGATGGATTGCTCAAGGTCAGGAGTTCAAAACCAGCTTGGGCAAGAGTGAGACCCCGTCTCTACTAAAAATAGAAAGAAATTAAGTAGACAACTAAAAATTTATAGAAAAAAAATTAGCCAGGCATGGTGGCATGTGCCTGTAGTCCCAGCTCAGTTGGGAGGCTGAGGCAGAAGGATCGCTTGAGCCCAGGAGTTTGAGGTTGCTGTGAGCTACGCTGATGCCACTGCACTCTAGCACAGGCAACAGAGTGAGACTCTGTCTCAAAAAAAAAAAAAAAAGATGAAAGATAAGTGTTAGTGAGGATGTGGGGAAAAACAAACCCTTGTACATTGCTGATGGGAGTGCAAATTAGTTTAGCCACTGTAGAGAACTGTAGAACTACCATATTATCCATCAATTCGACTTGCGGGTATATACCCAAATGATTTGAAATCAGTATGTCAAGGAGATATTTGTCCCCCCATGTTAATTGCAGCATTATTCACAATAGCCAAAATATGGAATCAACCTATGTACCCATTAGCAGATGAATGGATAACAAAAATGTGCTATATATAAACAATGGGATTCCATTCAGCCTTTCAAAAGAAAGAATTTTTTTCATTTGCAACAATATGGATGAACCTGGAGTACATTATACTAAGTGAAATTTGAAATGAGCCAGGCACAGAAAGATGAACACTACATGATCTCACTTATATGTGGAATCTAAAATAATCAAACTTATAGAAGCCAAGAAAAGAATGGTGATTTCCAGAACCTGGGGGCCGGGGGCAATGAGGAGATATTGGTCAAAGGGTACAAGGTTTTGGTTATTCAGGAGGAATAAGTTTTTTGAGATCGATTGAACAGAATGATGACTATAGTTAATAATGAATTTCAAATTTCAAAATTTCTGAGAGTAAATTTCAAATGTTTTCACCACAAAAATATATTTTCTTAATTACTACAAGAAATAGTATTTAAAGATGCTGCATCAAACCACAACTTGGCAAGAGAAAAAATAAGTATGCTGCAGAATGCAAAATAATTTTATAATTTATTTTTGAAGGATAGTAAATACAAATAATCTTGTGCCCAAATGCAGTTAATTAAATTGCATCTAGACACCTCAATCTTATAACACCCATTCTATTTTCGAGTTTGTTTCATTTGTTAATGACCAGTAAGAAACACATGCATGCTTCCTAGGTGATAAAGCTTTTTATTACATATGATAACTAATTATGTAACATTCAGATTAATAATTGTATTTAATATTTGCATTGAACAAAATTGATACCTTTTAAGACTTAGTTTTATTAGAATAAAATAGAATTCAATAATCATTTGAGTCTCTAATAATATTATTAATACTAGTACTAGTGATTATGATATTGATAGCTAAAATTTATGGAGTGGAACCTGCACAACACTGCTCTCACCGAGAAGGATTGAAAGTGATGAATAGATACTTATTTTGGGGTCAACAGTCTAAGAGAGAGCACTGAGAATCAACAGAAAGGAGACAGGAGTGAAATGAAGAAGAGAGAAATGGGATGACCTGCTTAGCAGAACCAGAGGTATTTGGAGAAGGTGCTCACAGGTGGGGAAGGGACAGTAAGGAGAACTCCAAGCTCCACCCTTCCCCTGAGGACACTGCAAAATGGAGTGACAGGAAGAACTCTTCGCAACAGCATGCCTCCAGACTGATACAGAGACCTGACTGGAGTCTGTATAACTGCATTGCTCCAGAGAGAAGACATAGTTAGTTTGTGAGCCCTGGGCTCTGAGGCTGGTACCATTGTGAAATTCCAGCCTCAGAGTGCTAATTCTACCTAGGGGTCAGATCTATAAATGCTTCCTCTCCCTGGCCCCTGCTGGGTGTGGAGAAGCAGGGAGTCATGGTGCTCATGTGCACCCTGTGGGTAGTGATATGCACCCCCACCACTGCCACCACTGGGGCACCTGGACAGAGTAGGAGACCACAGACCCAACACCCACTGCTGTGGCCTGGGTGATCCCACTCAACCACACCTCCCATGGTACCCTGACAGAGCACACATTCATAGCCCTCAACACCCACTGCCAAATGTCTGTGCAAGTAGACCATGAACACAGACACCTTGGCTTTCCTGAGCAGGGTAAAAGCCAGCATAGGCACCACCTGTAGACCTGAATGAAGCACTGTCCTATGCAGGTTCCATACTTCATGGGCCCATGTTATCCTGCATAGGTGCTTCACCCCACAGGCTCACTCTGCCCTGTGACCCACTTCACCACATGTGACCCATCCTGCCAACAGTTCAAGCACCACAGCTTCCCAGGCCCATACACATGCCCCATCCCATGGACCATCCCTGACTAGCATGTGTACCTTGCACCATAGTCCCACTCTGCCACAGCAGCCAAGTAGCAACAACAGGTAAATGGGGGAGATACAGCAGAGCAGCAGTGTTAAAATGTCATAGTGCACCTGTCCCTCTCTTTCCTGGTCAAGCTTCCAGAGTAGGACTCAAACACACCATCCAGGGGCCCATACATATATTTACTGAGCAACAAATGTCCTAGAAGAAGAGAACAAGTGTATCATATCTGCTATTTGTTTTAAGATGAGAGAAGAGGCCCCAGATGAGAGGGAATGGGCTTAAGAACTCTGGCAACATGAAAAAAGAAAAACAGGCTCTCTCAACACCCCCCAAAGGATCACAATAGCTCTGTCAATAAAGAATTCAAACCTAAAGGAAATTGTTGAAATGACAGATTGAGATTAACATTATGGATGGCAAGTAACATGAATGAGATTGAGGAAAAGGCAGAAAAGCAACAAAAAGCAACCCAAAATATAATTCAGGACATGAACTAAAAATTCACTAAAGAGATAACACAAGAAAAGAAAACCTCCCTGTTATCATTAGAGATTTAGGTATCCAGATTCAAGATGATCATCAAGCACCTGGAAAATTTATAGCAAATAGGAAATCACCAAGACAGATAGTCATCAGTGTGGCCAAGGTTAAAGTGAAGGAGAAAATGCTACAAGGTACCAGACAAAATCAACAAGTTACTTACAAAGGAAAACCCATCAGACTAACAGCAGACCTCTCAGCAGAGACCTTAAAAGACAGAAAGGGATGGGAGTCTCATTTTTAGGCTTCTTAAACAGAACTGTCATCCAAGAATTTTGCATCCTTCAAAACTAAGTTGCATCAATGAAGGAGAAATAAAGTCTTTAGCAGAAAATGGAAAAGCAAATGAATTTGTCACCACTAGACCTGCCCCTCAGGAAATGCTTAAAAGTTTTCTGTACCTGGAACAAAACAACTGATACCCACCAGAGTAAAAACACTTGAAAGTTAAAGCTCACAACTTTTACAAAACAGTAACACAAGGAGGAAAACAAAGCAAATAGGTAATAATCAACATGATGACTAGTGCACTATTTCACGTATCAATACTAACATTGAACATAAACAATCTTAATGCTCCACTTAAAAGACATAGACTGGATGAATGAATTAAAAAAACACCAACCAAGTATATGCTGTCTCCAAGAAACCCATAAAACTCACAAAGATTCTCAAAGACTCAAGGTAAAGTGATAGAAAAAAAAATACTCCATGTAAATGAAAACCAAAAGTAAGCATGAGTAGCTACTCTCATATCAGATAAAATAGACTTTAAATAAACAATGGTATAAAAAGACAAAGATGGTCACTATATAATGATAAAGGGAGCAATTCAGCAAGAAGTCATACAATCCTAAATATATATACACCTAACACAGGAGCTCCCAGATTCATAAAACAAAGTCTACTAGATCTAAACAAAGAAAGAAACAGTAGTATTACTGTAGCCAGAGATGTCAACACTCCACTGACAGAACTGGACAGATTATCAAGGCAGAATATAAACAAAGAAATTCTGGATTTGAATGGGACTCTAGAACAAAAGGACCTAACAGACATTTATAGAACTTTCTACACCAAAACAGCAGAACATATGTTCTTGTCATAATCACATGGGATATTTTCCATGAAAGATAATATGCCAGCTCACAAAACAAGTCTCAGAAAATTCAGAATAATAAAAATCATTCCATTTGTTTTCTAAGATCACAATGGAATGAAACTAGAAATCAATTACAAGAGGAATTCTCAAATGTACACAGAGTCATGGAAATTAAACAACCTGCTGCTGAATGATCCTTGGGTCAATTATGAAGCTAAGATGGAATCCAAAAGATTTGTTGAACTGAATGATAAACATGACACAAGCATCCAAAATCTATGAGATATTGCAAAAGCAGTGTTAAAGGGGAAGTTCATAGCCCTAAATGCTTATATCAAAAGGACAGAAAGATCACAAATTAACAACCTAATGTCACACCTCAAGGGACTAGAAAAATAAGAACAAACCAAACCCAAAGCCAGCATAAGAAAGGAAATAAAAAAGGTCAGAGCAGAACTAAAGGAAAAGGAAACCAAAAAGCAATACAAAAAATTAACTAAACAAAAAGTTTGTTCTTTGAAAAGATAGAGAAAATCAATGAACCAGCAATAGAAGAGAAAGGACTCAGATAAGCTCAATTAGAAATAAAAAAGAGACATTACAACTGACACCACAGAAATAGAAAATATCATCTGTGACTACTATGAAAACCTCTATGCAAACAAACTAGAAAATATAGAGGAAATGGACACATTTTTGGAAACATGATCTGCCAAATTACAATCAGAAAGAAATACAAACCCTGAACAGACCACTAATGCGTAGCAAGATTGAAACAGTAATTAAAAATCTCCCAACAACAACAAAAAAAACCCAGACCACATGAATTCACAGCCACATTCTACCAGACCTACAAAGCTTTGGCACCTATTCTACTGAAATTGCCCTATAATATTGAGAAGTAGAGAATGCTCCCTACCTCATTCTATGAAGCCAGTATCACCCCTATACCAAAGCCAGAAAAGGAAGCCAAAAAAAGAATAAGGAAAACTACACACCAATATTTCCTATGAATATACATGCAAAAATTCTCAAGAAAACAATAGAAATCAAATTCAACAGCACATAAAAAAGATAATTCACCATGATCAAGAGAGTTGCACCCCAGGGTTGCAAAGATGGCTCAACATATGCAACTCAATAAATGTGATTCATCATAGAAAAAGAATTAAAAACAAAAACCAAATGATCATTTCAATAGATGCAGAAAAAAGCACTTATAAAAATCCAGCATGACTTCATGATAAAAACCCTCAACAAAGAATAGAAAAAACATATCTCAAATTAATAAAAGCCATATATTATAAACCTATAGCCAACATTACACTGAATGGGGAAAAGGTGAAAACATTCACCCTAACAACCAGAAGAAACGAGAAGGCCCACTGAAACCACTTCAAGTTAACATACTACTGGAAGTCCTTGCCAGAGCAATCAAGCGAAAGAAAGAAATAAAGGGCAACCAAATTAGGAAAGAGGAGGTCAAACTATCCCTGTTTGCTGATGATATAATCTTGTATCTAGAAAACCCTAAGGACTTCACCAAAAGACTTCTAGGATTGATAAATAAATTCAGCAAAGTCTCAGGTTACAAAATTAATGTACACAAATCTGTAGCATTTCTGTATGCTAATAACAGTCAAGCTGAGAGTCAAATTGAGTACTCAATAGCAATTACAATAGTTACAAAGAAAATAAAATGCCTAAGAATATATTCAACCAATATATATTCTCTACAAGGAGAACTATGAAACACTGATGAAAGAATTCGCAGATGACACAAAAAAATGGAAAAAACATCTCACACTCGTGGATTAGTAGAATCAACATCATTAAAATGTCCATACTGCCCAAAGTGATTTACAGATTAAACACAATCACCATCAAAATACCAATGTCATATTTCATAGATCTAGAAAAAATAATCCTAAGCTTCATATGGAACCAAAAACGAGCCCAAATTGCCAATGAAATCTTAAGCAAAATGAGCAAATCTAGAAGTATCACACTATCAGATTTCAAATTATGCTATAAAGCTATAGTAACCAAAATAGCATGGTATTGGTATAAAAGTAGAGACATAGACCAATGAAACAGAACAGAGAATGCAGATATAAAACCATCTACCTACAACCAACTGATCTTTGACACAGTAGACAATAACACAAACTGGGGAAAGGAAGCCCTATTCAATAAATGACACTTGGACAACTGGATAGCCACATGCAGAATTATGAAATAGGACCCCTATCTTTCACCATATACAAAAATTAATTCAAGATGGACAAAAGACTTAAATGTAAGGCATGAAACTTTAACAATTCTAGAAGAAAATGTAGTAAAAATTCTTCTAGACATCAGCCTATGCAAAGAATTTTTGACTAAGACCCAAAAGGCAATTATAGCAACAACAAAAATATATAAATTGGAGTTAAATTAAGAAGCTTCTGCACAGCAAAGGGTATCATCAACAGAAAAAAATAGATAACCTAGAGAGTGAGAGAGAGTATTTGCAAACTATATATCCAATAAAGGGCTAATATCCAGAATCTACAAGGAACTCAAACAAATCAGCAATAAAAAAACAAACCACCCCATTAAAAAATGGGCAAAAGACATGAACAGAAGTATTTTTAAAGAAGATAGACAAATGGCCAACAAACATATGAAAAAATCATAAATACCACTAATCATCAGGGAAATGTGAATTAAACCACAATGAGATATTATCTTATCCCCGTTAGAATGGCTTTTATTAAAAAGTCCAAAAACAATAGGTGCTGGTGCGGATGCAGAGAGAAAGGAATGCTTATACACTGTCGTGTCGTTAGGACTGTAAATTAGTATTAATACAGCCTCTATGTAAAACAGTATAGAGATTCCTCAAAGAAATAAATATAGACTTACCATTTGACTCAACAAGTTCACTATTGGTATCTACCTGAAAGAAAATAAGTCATTATATGAAAAAGACACCTGTAACCAAATATTTATCACAGCACAATTCACAATTGCAAAGATACAGAACCAATCCAAGTGCTTATCAACTGATTAATGAATTAAGAAAATGTGGTATATACACACACACCATGCACTACTATGCAGCCACAAAAAAGGAATGACATAATGCAATGCTCCTCAACCTTTTTGGCACCAGGGACCAGTTTCATGGAAGACAATTTTTCCATAGACCAAAGGGTGGGGGAGGGGGTTGGAGAGGAGGTATAGCTCAGGCAGTGATGTGAGCAATGAGGAGTGGCTGTAAATACACTCCCTGGCCACTCACCTCCTGCTGTGCACCACCCCTCTCCCCTCCTGCAAATTCCTAAGTTTCATGGAGGATAATTTTCCCTGTGGCCCAGGGGTTGTGGACCACAGAAATAATGTCTTGCAGAAACTTGGATGGAAGTGGAGACCATTATACTAAGTGAAGTATCTTAGCAATGGAAAAACAAATATTATGTGTTAAATGAGGGATATATATGGTCATAAAGAGCTATAATGGCCATTGACAACTAAGAAGAGTGGAGTATGTGAGGGGAGTGAGAGAGAAAAATCTACCTATCAGGTACAGTGTACACTATTCTGGTTATAGGTACACTGAAAGCCCTAACTTCAACATGATACAATTCATCCATGTAACAATAAACAATTGTACCCCCTACCAAAAATTATAGAGTGCCTGTTATTGTAAAAGACATCATGATAAATGCTACATATGTGTGATCATATTTATTCTTCACTGCAATCTTATAAGGGAGGTACCATTATCTATCTTCATTTTCCAAAAGAGGAAAATGAAGTTAAATATTTCATGCAATATATAACTCCCAAGCAGGACTTGACTCCATGCTGTCTGCGTCCACAAACTAAATGCTAGCTAGCATACCCTACTAGCATACTGCATCCTATGAGCAAGCACTATACTAAGTTCTGAAGGGACACTGAGATGACACTGCATGTCTCTCCAAAAACTCTGAATTTGTTATTTTTTTTTAGAGATTCTAGCATCTGTTTATGACTCAAAGAAGAATGGAAAAATTTTGAGAATTGCTTCCCTTTTGTGCCCCTAACAGTTCTCTTAGGACAAAAATGACTATTCAAATAAATAAATAAATAAATAAATAAATAAATAAAAACAGTTTATGTTTATTACATTATTTCTGATCGGAGAATACAGGAAGACTTACAAAGGGAGTTAGCTTTGAGCTAGATTTTCAAAAATGGAATGGACACCCACAGAGGAATATGAGGGCAAAAATGACAGAAAGAGGGAACAACTAGAAATAAGACATAGAAATGAGAATACAGAACAAATTCAGGAAATTTATAAACTTGTTCAACAGATACAGCTATACTGAGGGTGTACCATATACCAGACATTGTTCTAGGACTGGAGGACAGAATTGCAAACAAAATCTCCAAAGGCTTGCCCTCATGGAGTTTGTACATATGAAAAAGAGGAGATACTCACCAAAATAATATATATATTAATACTATACACACATATAAACAATGAAACATCCAGCATCAATACATAATGTGCATATCATTAAAGTATTGGCAAAGTATTGAGATAGAGATGGAGGGGTGCTATTTAGATTAGGTGGTTACAGAAAGTCTTTCTGAAGAAAAGGATCTAATTAGGCTATAATTTTTCCTCCTATTGCATCTGGTGAACCACTGGTTCATGTGGTTTGTCTTGGGAAGGATGAAGCATACAGTAGATAAGATAGGTGGATGTCCTTGCTGGTTATCTAAATGAGGTATATGTTGAGGGGATTGGGGCTGGTGGAGCCCATGCAGTGCCTTTAAGGAGTTACCTTTATTCTGGCCATGTGGGCCAAGTGTGTAAGAGCACAATCATGAAAAGGTTAAGAAAAAGATGAAAAACTTACAAAATACACATGTATTTTAAAAATATCTATTTACTCATTCAAACTATTTTAAAAATACTTTTATAGACCTGGTACATCTAATTACAGAATGATATATTGCACCCATGCACTGTGTATTCAGAGTTGTTTCAGTGTACCTTAAAAGAATGCAAAATTATATCAGATACTAAATGCCTGAAGCATGAAGTTCTTTGGGTTCCTATTCTTAATTATCTTGATGAATTTCATATTTGGATCTGGATTTCACAGGAATAAATTATTTTCTAAATACATAATTTAAGGAAATTAATATTCAGTCTTATTTTAATACAGACTAGAATCTAAACCAAATTCATCTATGATTCAATGTACACAAATCAGAAGGATTCATATATACCAAGAACCATCAAGCAGAAACTCAAATAAAAAATGCAATACCTTTTACTATAGCCCCAAAGATAATTAAATATCTAGGAGTATATTTAATGAAAGATATGAAAGATTTATACAAGTAGAAATACGAAACACTAAAAAAAGAAATTGTAGAAAATGTAAACAGATGGAAAAATCTACCTCGTTCATGGATTAGTAGAATAAATATTGTTAAAATGTCAATATTACCTAAAGTGAACTACAGAATTAATGCAATCCCCATGAAAGTACCACCATCATTCTTTACAGATCTAGAAAAAATAATTCTGTACTTTGTATGGAGCCAGAAAAAACCTTGTATAAACAAAGCAATCTTAAGTTAAAAGAACAAACTGGGAGGCATCAGTCTTCCTGACTTCAAGCTGTACTATACAGCAATAATAGTTAAATCAGCCTGGGACTGGCACGAGAACAGAAGCATTGATATTTGGAATAGGACTTAGATTCCAGAGATTAAACCATCTGAATACGGTAACCTAATCTTTCATAAAGCAGACAGAAATATACAATGGGGAAAATAATCTCTCTTCAATAAATGGTGCTGGGAAAACTGGTTAGCTACATGCAGAAGAGTGAATCAGGATCCCTACCTCTCACCTCTCACAAAAATCCACTTAAGATGGATAACAGATTTAAATCTAAGACATGAAACCTTAAGAATCTTAGAAGAAGATGTTGGGAAAGCCCTATCAGACATTGGACTAGGGAAAGAATTTTTGAGGAAGACCCCCAAGGCAATGACCGCAGCAACAAAAATAAA
>CAUYPO010016046.1:0-19368 GCA_963574435.1 Cheirogaleus major
GGATCCCTCCATCTGGGCAGTTGGGGAGATTAGCGTCATCTCTGGTAGGTGGTGGGCAGCTAGACGTCACAGCTAAACCAACCCACATCCTGTCCTGGACTCTAATCTTTGAGTCACTTCAGATTTTTTTTTTTTTCCAAAGACAGTGATAGTACCAATGTTGAATAAATCCACAAATACCCACTCTCTAAGTCAACTGTATTTAGAAATAGTCTATTCACACCTAGACTGTTCATATTTTTAGCAGGTAAAGCGAATTAGGTGGTGATGAACGAAATGTCCTTAGAAATCAAGAGTCAAGTCATCAGCTTTTCAGAAGTGCTAGGCAATGAAGAAGTGAAAATGTATTTCTTCTATTGTATTCTATTTAAAAGAAAAAAATTGCTTTAGCTGTTTAAATTGAATTTTGTCATTTGGGTATTTATTTTCAACATGTGGTATATCTTGATCTTATACAGAATCAGTTCTCTGTTATTTCTTACAGTTGGAAACTACGAGCAGTTGCCTCAATTGCACCAACATAATTAATCTAAGGTGTTCCTAATTTACCTGCCAATGGACAAGCACTAAGAGCTTTCTTTAATTGTTTTTTTCCTGGAATTTTCTTCTGGGTACTTTTCAGAGAACCAAATTAGATGATCTAATGTTATATCTAATATATATTACTTCTGACATAGTAATCATAAATCAGTGAAAACGTAGTTTATAGTATATTTGAAGTTGAAAGCGTACAAGACTTCTAAACAGAACCGATCCATGTGCTAGATAAAGCCAAAGCAAAAGGCTGCATTAATAGATTAGAATCTGGGCCGTACTTAGCTTCAGCCTCATCTTGATTCATGGCAGCACAGAGACCACTCAACTCTGCTGCTGGAAACGAGTTTTCCCTCCTTGGCTCTGCCCGTAGCCTGCAATCAAACGGAGAGGATGCTCTTGTTAATAATTTTAATGCCTCAAAAGTAGCGAAGCTTCGATATTTTATCGATGGCTATTTCCCATCATTTGCGAAAGGGTTTTATGACAGTAATTAAGGAATGAGTTCTATATTGTCCTCTAAATGTACTGAAGATGAATGTCCCAAGCAGAGACTTCTGGACTAGATCGTGATACCAGATGATGATCATAAAACATTAGGTGGAGTCCCCATCTCTGTGCCGGAATGGGCTTTCTAAGTGTTTGACGAGAATCCGAGACGAGCGAGAACTGTGTTAGCGTCGCAGAGAGTGTGTGCAGCTGTCTCCGTGAGTGAGAAAGGAGGGACAGTGTAGTAGTAGCAACTTAAAAGTTTTTTTTTAATTAAATTATAAAGTAATAAAACCAGAAGAAATACAGTTATCAGAATATAGAAACAAAAGCTCACTTGTAGTGATATTACCACTCAAAAAAAAAAAAAAGGTTTGTGACTATTTTTTCTGATCTATAGATGTACATGTAGATACGATTTCAGTGTCATCTGGGGAACATACAGTTTCATATCATGTCTTTCTTCTTTTCTGTATTGCTGCATATTTTTATGTTCGCCTTTCATGTAGCAATATTGGATTCTTTCGAACATATATCTGAAATAAGTTAGTCAAGCATGGTCTTCGTATCAGACACTTTCTTGTTTTCCCAAGAACATCGCTGGCCAAGACTGTCCCATATTTTGGACGATAAACATATATTGCCAAAACTTAGATTTGTTAGTCCTAGAGCAGTGCTGTTAACTTTCCTTTATTTTAAATGGACAAAAATTGTGTATATTTATGGTATTCGTGATGTTTTGAACTATGGGTTGTGCAAGGGCTAAAACAAGCTAATTAACATATTCATTACCCTACAGACTTCAGATTTGTGTGTGTGTGTGTGTGTGGTGACAACATTTAACACCTCTGTAAGCGATTTTCTGTTATTATCCACAGTCACCATGTTGTACCATAAATCTCCTGAACTTACTCCTTTTAACTGAAGTTCGTGTCCTTTGGCCAACATCTTCCCCACGCCCCTCCTCCCTCCATCCCCTGGTAATCACCCTTCGACACTCTGCTCCTACCGGTCATATGTCATATTTTTTAGGTTCCATCTATAATTAAGATCATGCAGTATTTGTCTTTCTGTGCTTGGCTTATTTTACGTTGCATAATGCCCTCCAGATTCGACCATGTTGTTGCGTTTTCTTCATTTCCTTCATTTTTAAGGCTGGATAGTATCCCATCGTGTGTGTCTGCCACATTTTCTTCATCCATTTTCTTTATCCATGTGGTGGACACGTGGGTCGATTCCATATCCTGGCTGTTGTGAGCACTGCTGCAGTGACCATGGGCATGCAGACATGTCTTTGACACACTAGTTTCGTTTCCTTCAGATACACAATTAGAAGAGAAATTGCTGAGTCTTATAGTAGTTCTCTTTTTTAATGTTTTGAGGAGCCCCTGTATGTTTTTCATAAAAGCTTTACTAATTTTCATTTCCACCAGCAGTGTACAAGGGCGCCTGTTTCTCCACATCTTCACCAACACTTGCTATCTTTTGTCTTGTTGATAACAGCCATCTTACCGCGTGCGAGGTGATATTTTTCATCCTGGCTTTAATTTGCATTCCCCTGATGACTCATGATGCTGAGCACCTGCTCATATACCATTAGCTATTTTTACATCCTCTTTTGAGAGATGTCTATCAGGTCTTTTGCCCAGTTTTTACCTGGGCTATTTGGATTTTTTGCTTTTAGTTGTTTGAGTTCCTTAAGTATTTAGATATTAACCTCTTACCAGATGCATAGTTGACAAATATTTTCTTCTGTTCTGTAGGTTGTCTCTTCATTCTGTTCATTGTTTCCTTTACAACGCATGAGATTTTTAGTTTGATGCCAGCTCATTTGTCTTTCTTTTCTTTTCTTTTTTTTTTTTTTTTTTTTTGCTTTCGTTGCCTGCGCTTTTGGGGTTTATGTTTATTGGTTGTTGTTTTTTTTTTCTCAAAACAGAATATACTTCACTGATAATACCTAAAGGAATATTGATTGGATGAATGGGGAAAATGTATGTAAGAAGTAGAGGTTTTGCTGGAGCAGACTGCATCCCATAACTGACGAGTTGCATGCTGCTGCAGTTGAAATTTGTGATTGCCAAGTGGAAGCAATAATCCCACTTCCCTTTCTTTTTGTTTGACAACTTCTGGAATGTTATTCTAGATCTTAACGCTTCAGTTAAAGAGGATCATAAAAATGGTGACATACTCTCAAATTCCAACTCTCCCTACCTCATTGGCAATCATATCATTTTGTTTATTTCCTTCATTGCACTTATGATATCATCTCATTTTTGTTATATTTGATTTGATTGTTGGGCTTGTTGTTGTGGTTAACTATAATGTTATCTCCATGAGACCGGGGCTTTGTCTGTGTAATCCGCTTCGGCCTCTTTGGTACCTAGAATAGAGTAGGACCCACAGTAGCTTCTCAATTAAAAATATCAAAAGAATTATGAAGATCATGGATATTGAAATTTACATACATAGAAAGAACTGCAGATTGGTGCCTACGATAGAGAACACAAGGATACAATTATTGTTTTCACAACAAAATTCTTGCATTTATCTCATTTATTTCATGTGGCTCTGAGGTTTAAACAAAGATCAGTGAGCAGAAATGAAGGAGGAATATCTTCATAAATTACAGCTGTCTTAACTTCTGACAGACAATAACAGTGGGAATTACGCCTGAGTGTTGGTTTTTATACTCTTCACATACAAAAATATACATATTATGTGTTTACGATGGAGTGTTTCTCAAAATTGGTTCCATAGAACTCTAATTGTCCTGGATTCTTGGTGTAAAAAATGCCTCCTAGATGGGCAAATCTGGAACATTGCACATATTTTACATTCCCTTAACTAGGTAAAATAAGTTTTGCACATTAAATTTCATTAAGCTGAGAAGTCCCTTTGGAAAGGAAAGATGTTTAATTTTGTTTAACCCAGAACTTTCCAAGTTGGTTTGATTCTGATAACTTTCACGAACATGGGTGACACTCCCCAGGGAGAGTGTTATGTAGATATTCTGGGAGAAGCTGGTGTGATATAACTTGAATAGTGTCCAGTCCAATATTGTCGATGAGGATGTTTTTCAATAAGCAAGAAAGGAGAGCATCTTTACTTTTCCCTCTTTTCTCCATTATTGACTTCATCCATCCATGTAGACGACTGTGCATCTTTTCCTTCAAAGTCTCCCTCTTTTTTCACTCCTGTTTCCTCAACATCAACCTCTTGGTTATTCAAAATAAGAAACACAAGTGGAATTCCCTCTTGTAACAGTCCTCTTGTCAGATAGTAAAATAATACAACGCCCAACTCCATGTCAGCTGCCAGGCTTAGAAGAAGTAATTGGGTGTGTTCAAACTTGATGTATGCCCAAACACTTCTTTATGCACTTGTCCAGTTGTTATCCTGTGGCAGTGTTTTGTTAATGTTTACAACCCTAAAGCTTCATGTTTGCAGATGCAGCTCTACAGCCAAAGCAATTTTTCACCTAACTCTAGGCTGGATGGATTGCCTTTTTTTCTAAAACAAATGATTCTTTTCCTGTAAGAAGTATTTCTGAAATATAATATCGCTGGCCTTCTTTTAAATATAATTAACGTCCGTGATAATAACATAGATACTTTACAGAGACATTTTCTTAACCTGGACTTTCTCAGTTCTTGTGCTTGTAAGATACTTATTCACGAAGAATGACATCCAACTTTGTTTTGTTTTCAGGGTACAAAACTTCCCATAAATCTTCTTATGGAAACCACAACTCTCAGTGAGGTCACCTTTGCTATTTTCCCTATTTTTAAAGGTGACAAGTTAAGGTTCATATGTTTGTTTAGCTGTGAAACTGGAAGAACAGAAATCTGAACCGAGGTTTTTAAAAATTTTGTAACCTTTGCTAACTCACAGGGTTGCCTCTGTAAATAATATTGAATGGATTGCTTAATGTTTTATATTGTTTTGACTGCATAACATCATAGCAGCCATTTTTTTTTATAGAACATCTTCTGTGAATAATATGGGTTGTTTTTTTGTTTTGTTTTGTCACTGCTTAGGGTTGGTGCAAATGTACAGTTCTCCTGTGAGGACAACTATGTGCTCCAAGGATCTAAGAGCATCACCTGTCAGAGAGTTACGGAGACACTCGCTGCTTGGAGTGACCACCGGCCAATCTGCAGAGGTAAGGCACTCGCCGTGGGGTACAGCCCAGAAACTCTCTCTCCACACTTGAATTCTTTTCTGAATATGCAATTTAGGTGTAACGCATTGTCTATGCACAGTGCAGAACTTGGTAATGATGCATGTTTTCATTGAGATGTGGGTAATGAAAGAAGTATTTTCTTTAATTTAGTTAGGAGATAAATATTTCAAAAGATATTTGCATGTTTTACATTGCAGGACAGATATGTGCAAATCTAATTATTCAAACTCATACACATACATACTCCATGTAAGGTGGATCTATCTATCTATCTACGCAGTATGTATATGTATGACTATATGTTACATAACCAGATCCTTTGAAAAGTTTTAGGTGTACCCCAGAAAATCTAAAAATTCTCACCTTTCAATTTCTGTGAGGTTGAATTTTTAGGTTTTGATTATGAGTGATAAAGAGAGTTGTTCTAAGTCGCTATTTTATCAATAAATTATCTCAAACTAATCTTTGACATACTTAGCAGAGAAAAATATTCATCATCATCATCACTATCATATTTAAAAATATATTTGCAGTTGTCAGAGGTCCAAGTACTTATGTGACACTTCTATGAAGTATATGTACAACCCTACCAGAATTACAGAGCTCGTACTGAAACCAACAGGAAACTGGTATGCTTGTGTTAAAATGGAATAATTAATACAATTAAAAGAAAAACTAGGTTTTTTTGGTTTCATTTTTGAATTTGGGCCATAAAATAATCTCTGTAAATTAGTAATTTTGAAGAAAATAAAGGCACTAGTTATCATATCACTCGTCTTTATAATTTTAAACATTTTGGTTATTAATTTAAACATTTTGGCTATAAAAACATTCGACCCAAACACTTTCTCAGTATCCTGTGACCTCCACCTCGTCACCTGACTTGTATCAAAACTCTGAGGTCCTTATCTCTTAGAAAACATCTGGGCGGATGGTGAGGACGTTTTTCCATCCTCTGCAACCTACCACCCACTTACTCTAGAAATAATTACGGAGCAGTCTTCTCGACTTCCTGTTCTTGTAGATTCTCACATCCCGCTTGATCACCTTTCGGAAGAGAACACCTCTTCTGCAGGGCCCTGTTTAGAACGCCTGTTTGACTTCTCACGACGGCCACACGGATCGCTGCACACCGCCTCTTTCTTCCCGCTCCAAAGGCAAAGAGTGTCCAACTCCACCCGTCCCTTCTTCTCTCCTCCCACCTGGTGATTCACTTGTTTTGCTTAAATTAGATACACCTTGATTATCACTGAGTACTTATTTAGTCCTTATGAAATTTAGGACTTTTAGCTTTCTTTAATAACGACTAACAGTAGCGGGAAATAATTCTTAAGAAAGTGTTTTCATAGAGCATGTATTTTACTAGAGTTCATTCAATTATGAAAGCCACGGCCACAAATATTTTTGAGATACTCTTTTCTGCATCTTGGACTCCTACCTCGATGCCAGAGGGACGGTGCTCTTCTGCTTTCTAGGGACCTCTGGGCTGGTGGAGAAGGTCCGTGTGGGGAAACCCTCAGTTCTTGAAGGTACCCCATTTGTGGCTGCACACTCATGCTCTGACCTTGAGCATTCCGAGTTTCCAGCGAAAGGTTATGCAGTCACACACCCAGCCTTTTCTCAGGGCAGTACTTTTAGGAGCCATCTCCAAATTTGAGCATCATTTTCCATGTGGAGAGGCTGAGAAGTTTCAAAATCATCCAATCCGGCTGCTTTTTGTTTAATAATTCTCCTCTCTCACAATTTAATATAAGCGACAAGCAGAAACCAAGAGGACCTTCAACACGCAGCCCGGGCATCTCCTCCACTGTAGATCTACATTGTCACTTGAAAGTCCTGCTTCCCGCCTAATTACAGGATCACTTGGGCTAAGCTTTTGCCACCTCTTTAAGTTTCTAGAAACATCTCCCTCACTCTTTTGGAGCCCTACGTACCGTGTCTTTAAAACACAGACTTTTGCTCAGAGTGTGTTGGATGCATTTGAGGCTTTCTCTGTGATGCCCCTCAAAATTTCCTTTAGCCCTGACTCACCACCCAGTTCCAAAGCTGCCCCCACGTTTGTTACAGCAACACCCCACATCCAAGTTCCAGACTCCGCATGTGTTAGTGTTCAAGCAAAGAAGCAAAGCTAGTAGGATGGAAACGTGTGTGTGTGTGTTTAGATCAAGGAATTGGCTTACAGGGCTGGTGGGGCTGGCTACATCAGCCTGAATCCTGCAGGACCAGGACGGGCCATCAGGAAGGGGGGGAGGGGGTGAGCAGAGTGGACCCCCGGTATAGGCCCGAGCTGCTGTCTACAGGCAGGAGTCTTTCTCACTCTAAGGAAAGTTCTCAGCCCTCTTTGGAGGCTTCCCAGCTGGTTTAGTAAAGGCCAGGCAGAATAGTCTCCTTAATTGAAAGTCACCTGATAAGGGACTGCAGGTACACCTGCAAGATCCCTTCACAGGAGCACCTACGTTAGTGCGTGTTTGAATAACTGGGAGAGGATGCGTGTTTGGTCCCCAAAATTCCATGTGTAATTTTGAAATATTTAGTAGCCAGATTAAAAAGGTAAAAAGAAACAGGTGAATTTAGCTTTAGTAACATTTTCGTTTGCCCCCAATATAGAAAATAGTATCATTTTAACCCACAGTCAATATAAAGATTGCAAAGAGATGTTTTACGTACTTTCCTTTTTAAATATATACTATGTTGCGAGCGTCTTGTACTTAGAGTGTAGCCCATCTCGGGCCAGCCACACTGCAGGTGACCAGTGGCCACATGTGGCCAGTAGCTACCACGCTGGACAGCGCAGCTCTAAACATTTAGCTCAGCCTTCAGGCTGGTTTTCAACCTCTCTATGTGAGCCATCAACACCCTCGCAGGTGTGAAGAGGAAACATGAGCTCAGTGAGTCGTGACCTGTTTCCTGGCCTGAGTCCCTCGCTGTAGAACGCACTTTCTCCAATTAAAATCCATAAGTTTTTTCAGCTTGGCAGCTCTTAGGAGCTCTGAGCATGTCATCATTCTCTCCTTTAAATAGGTCTCTACTCTAATGACTGAGTTCATCCATTACGGAAGGGCTGAAACACGTTTTTTAAAAGCGGTGGTTCTGTAATTATTTCTATAAAAAGAAGTAACTTTAGATACGTAAAATGTACTGGGACATGGATACCATGAAACTTGACAACAGTGTTTCAAATGCCACCCACCATGGCAGACTACAGGGATACTGACTTAGTTATCGACAGGTCCCTACAGCCAGTGATGTTTCCCACTTTCTTTTCTGTTCCGTGCTATTGCCATGTTAAATGGTTTCTGAAAGACCAACACCATAGTTGGGTTTTCCTGATGCATTGCTAGCCTCTCAAGCCGTCCTTATATTGATCATTTTCGCCACATATTCTAATCTCAACCGTCTACTGAGTACAGCGAGATGTCTCCGGTCTGAGCATCCTGCAAGCTCTATGCATGAAGATATTTCAGATCCGTGAGTCCAGGAAGGACCAATTCTCAAGGTTCTCACCTTCATGAAGGGTCTCTAACTCTTGAGTAATTACCACGTCTTCTTCCTTATAGAAGGAGTATCTTATGGATGCGTTTGATAAATTGCGGTGAGTCAGAAGTGACCCTCCCATCTGGAAACTGGCGTGGTTCGCCAATGCTTACATTAGCTAATTAGCTTTGAGGACTGGGGGAATATTACCTTTTCTTCCTGTTACCAAACAGATGAATGGTTGTCATAGCTCAGTAATTATACAAGTGATTTTGTTGGAAATTATGCTTACTTCATTTAGGGATAGGAAAACAACCATTATGATTTTTTTTTTGCAGGGTAAAACATTATGAGCTGTTTAAAACTGTGTATCTTTAGCTGACAGTAGATTTTTTTTTCTAAATAAGGAAACAGAATGAAGAGTATAGCATTCTATTTTTTTTGTTTTTTAAGTAAAATGTTCAGGCTGGTGTTGCATTCCATCAGTCTTTAGAGGGGATTTATGTAGAGAGCTTTTTTTATTTAATGCTAATGCACTTTGATCTGTAGAGTTAATATTTTGAGCTGCTCTCTGAGTTAAAAAGGCCTCTAAGAAAAAAATGGCATATTATTTGCAGTTATACCTGTGGTTACCTGAAAGCTAATTGGAGCCAGCAAAGGTCACAAAATAAAGTTATTATTACCTTGGGATTCCAGGTGAGGTTAGCTAAGAATTACCCTTAATATATAAACTTGCTGTTTACCAAGAACTTTTATAGCTTTTTCTTTTTTGCCCACGTTTTCTGTCTATGCCGAAATGAATTTTTAAACAGCGATAAAACAGATAATTTACACACGAAAGATGACTCTTCATTCCACTACATTACTGGTCCAGTGTCAGTTTTAGAATGATATTCTATGTCCTGATTATTCAATCAAGTAGCTATTATCTCAGAGATTTAGAGAAACATATACATGATTAACTTTTTAATCCCGTGAATTTGGAGACGTTTCTGTTGTTGCCTCTAGACTCTGAAAGCTTTATCATTTTTACTTGGAGGTCACTTGGGAGAAAATGTTTTTTATTTTGCTTATTATTTTTTACTATGTTATTGGCAATAATAATTTTTTTGTGTATTGTTATGTGACCCTCATATTCTATTGATATAGAATAACCTGAAAACCATCCCTTAAGTTGGTGCTAATTAAAGCCCTGGAGCATGCCAAAGGGGTTTCTGAGTTGGGGTCCTTGCATTTGTTTTCTCTTCCGTGGAGCACTTTGCCTCCCAGAATCTACGTGGTGTCCATCCTACACTGTCCATCAAATGTCACCTCATCCACGATCCTTTAGTGACCACCCGGTATTCCATGGCAAGCCCCTTCCAGACACTCTGCAGACCCTTTCACTGCCTTCTTTCAAAGCTCTCGTCTCCTTCTGACATTACATGCTCACGCATTTATTTGTTAATTTCCTACTGAAGGCGAGAAATTCAGTCCTATCCTCCCCACCGTATCCTCTGTGCTCAACGCATAATAAACCTGTAACATACACTTCTCCAGTATGTACGCTGCGCTGTGTTACGCTGTGTACCAGATGCTTTACTCGCGTTACTTTGTTCAATCTTCCTAGCAATGGGAGATGGGGTTACGATTATTACGCTAATTGAATGACCTGAGGGTCTTAGAATGAAATAATTTAAGATGAGGCAGCCAGTGGCTGCATAAGCCAGGCCTGGACCTCAGATGAGGTGAAGAAAATCAAAAGCTCCGAACTTCTGCAAATGTTGTCTTCACTGTAGTTGACAGATAATGCTGTCTCCTGAAAATATACCAGAAATAGGCGATTCAATATAATTATTAATTTGCATGACAGAAAGAAGCTTCTAATGTGAGTCTTGCTATCCCGCTAATTCAAATTTAGTTGATTAGAATATTCCTTCTTTCAATTAACTTGATTAATTGAGCAGTTACCATAGAACAGTAAGATTTCCTGGAACTGAATTTAAATAAATAGATAAGTTATTACTTTGTATTAAGTGGGATAAATTACATGAAGCAAATGTACTTTGTGCTTAATAAGTATTTATTGATTAAACGGATAAATGGCATGCACTGGCATTCAAAACTGGTTAGTTGTCTTCTTCCTTTTCACTTCCCCTCTTGATATATTTCTCATTTGTCATTCTGTGAATTCTACCTTTTACTGGGAAGACATATAAGATATATGAGTTTGAGTAAGATGTATGGAATTTGAGTTTACAAGTTTAGAAAACTGTTAAACAAATAACATCAGCGGCACATTAGGTCACAGTTAGTATCCAAGGACATTTATCAAGCACGTGAGTGAACATTACTCTCTATTAGGTGCTGCATTTTCGGGAGGATCTTGGCAAAGGGCAAGACTTTTTGCAGGAGTTGAAAGTGGTGTTTGACTGTAATACATATATGAACATGCGTATACACATCTCAGTGATGGGAATTTATAGAGAAAGACCTTGGTCTAAAAACTTGCTGGCCACCAGGATATCGTGTTTCCTAAATTATTAATATGTTGCTTAATTAAATACTATGTTGATCAATTGAATGCCTGTTTAGTGCAGGAGCCACTGTGGGGGAAGAGGTCCCCCTGCCTACAAAGACACTGTGCAGTGGTCCCACCCCAATCAGAACAGCTGCCCCTCTGAGACCCACCTGTATGAGGAACAGCACAATCCATTCTTAGCAGGAAGCGAGAAACCAGCAGAGTCCACGAGTGAAGAGACAGGCACAGTGATGAGGCCTCAGATTTCTAGCCTGCTGGGTCAGATCTTATGGCACCATTTTATTAACTCCCAGAGCATCAGTTGAATTCACATTCAGATATGCCACAAAAACAGCTGGCAAAGCAACCCGGATGTTGCTTATAGGTAAACTGATACCAACCATTCACCTGCTGTAGTAGGTCCTGCGTGCATCATCCAGATTTCCTCACCACCATTTCTTCTTCCTGCCTTACTGGCTGGCTTCTCCCTCACGGATCTGACTCACTGTGACCTCATGAAGGGGGAGTTGGGGGGGAGACAGGAGACACACCCCAGCTGGCAATTCCCAAAGCTTCCTGACCTATCCATTCTCATGCGTTGGCTCCAATTCAGTAGAACTCCCAGTCCTACTTCATCTCTTACCCTTCAGCCTGGTCCATCTTCTTCTCTAGTTCTTTTTCTTTTTTCCAAATGTTAAATCTTCAAAAATTTAACCTACAGTAGATATGGAAAAAAAAAAAAAACTTCCGGTGCTCGAGCTGATGGAGGAGGAGTAAGAAGACCTGGAGTTTGCCAGAGGAAGTTCCGTGTGTGGGATCTCCCTTCTGCATGCCAAGATCCAGAAATTAACATAACCCTTCCCGGTGCAGAACCACAGATTAGAAAGAAAACCCAGGGAATTGTGTGAGCTGCAGATTGTAGGAAGACTACAGGCATGTGAGCTTCACTGCATGGGCATTAACTGGTGGAGACCCTGCTAACTCAAGCCACATCAGTGTTTGATAGAGACTCTACACGTGCATGAGTGAACTTTGAATAGCTGCCAATGAGAAAATCGAGGGCTGTCGTGGCTCATAGGAAACCCCGATATAAGGAAGCAGTAGTGGGTGAGTCGTAATTGGTGGGATGAGGAGAGGATCGTCAGATGGGGAAGGTGCAGGTGATGAGGATGGAAAAGATTTAGAATGGGCTAAGACAGAGGCAGTAGCTAAACTTTCAGCAGTTTCCTAGGAAGGAGGATTACAATTAAGTAATTACAGTTAGATTATGTGACTTGAGGTTGTTACACCTATCCAGAAGCTATAACAAATATTTATTGAGGAAATTATCAAATGCCAGGAATTGTTCTAATTGCCAATGTTAGACAAATGAACAAAACAGAAAAAAAACAAAAAACTGCACTGAATATTCCTACACTTTTCATCTCAGGTGACTATTTTCAAGGCATAATAAAGTGTGGAAAAAAGAATAAAAATAATGCATTATTAAAATGTGTTGCAAAGATAGAGATATATTTGTTAACAAAAGAAAAAAATTCTTTTATGGGTTAATTTGACAACTTTTGGTAAAGAATGTCTCTGAAGAAACTGGATCCATGACTTGCTCCGCATGAAACTCCGTACTATGTACGCTTGAAAAATATGGCGGATGTGCTGGTTTTGTATACAAATTGTACTAACAGTTTTTCATCTCAGTAAAAAAATATATATATAATCACTAAAAATCATGTCTCCACAAGCAATGGGCAAGAGAAATTTCATGAAATGCTGGTAGCCAATTTTAATAAGTCAAGTCAGGGGCCACGCTTCAAAGCTAGGAGCTGGGCCAAGGCCATGGCATGTCAGCGTTGGTGAACTTCCCAGCAGGTGACACTGGGACCCGGCACTGGATGCGTACAGATGGTCAGTAGGATCCTGAGGGTTTTTAGGTTCCCTCTGCATAGATCCTTCAGGTGCATTTTTTCAAAGTTTAAAATACAGACTTAGAAATGCAGTGTGATTCCATCGATGCATAACGAAATCAACAAATATTCACTAATGCTAAATTACATTTGCAACAGCTATTAATTACGAAATGTAAGAGCGTATGAAAACAGAGCATGAAGATATTATAACTCGGATTTCGTTGGTGCTAACTTTTCTTCTAAGGTTTTCTATTTGAGACTGTTAAGGTGAAAAGTGCTCTAGGGAAATTTTGTATTTGATGTTCATGTCCTCTCTGAGAACATCTTCCTAAAAATAGGCTCATTAGAGAAGGGACTATGAGAGTGTAGGAGATGTCCACGCGAGTGCTCAGTTCTCTGTCAGATGGTCTCTAGACCAATGACACACCTACCGAGTTTTGAAAACCACATAATCTTTTATCCATCTTTACTTTAAAAACCTCGTTCATTTGGAGGGTACATGACAATATTTTAAAAGTTAATTTTAACATGTTTTCCAGTGTATAGTAGATCGATTTTTTTAGCTAATTATTTTCATAGTTAAGTACTAAGTGACCGAAAAGTTGTCTGAAGTCATCTTGTCCCATTTTCCACGTCAAGGACTATGGGCATCATACACGGTGCTGAGGATACGCCTATAGCCAAGGAAAGACTCTGTTGCTAAGGTCAGGAGTCCAGACCTGGCAGCAAAGATAGATCAGTAGATTAATAATCACAGCAGAGAACAGAAGTATTATTAGGAATAGCCATGGTTCGTATTACTCTTATATCACTATAAACGGAAGGGAGAATTGGCTAGTGGGGGCGGCAGTTCGGAAAAGCTGGGTTCAATGCTTACTCCTAGAGTAGAGACTGTCCTTCAAAGCCAGGGGTCTTGGTCTGTTCGGTTTTGCCGCTGAGGACCCTGGAGTGATGACTGACCTGGAGCAGGTGCTCAGCCAGGGCGAGGGAGGAAGAGAATGCGGATTATGATTCGGATTAATCCTTCCTTGGGAACAGTTTTCTCAGTTTGTGTGATATGATATCTTAGGAAAATGAAGTAGAGGTTCTCTTATATTCATTCCTTCTCCTAAAATTAGTTTCTTCTGCATTCTCAAATTCAGTTTAAATTATTAATGTTAAGACTAGAGTCCAGGCTGACATTAGATTTTCAAAATTTGTGTATTTGAAAAGAAAAAAAAAACACTTTCTTCAAGTGGAAGGCAATTAAATTATTTTTATATTCCAAACAGTGTCTCATATATTGGATGACGCAATTTCTATGCTTCGCCTGGTTTTTCATTTCAACTTTAAGGTATTTTCTTTTTCCTTTTAGAATCTCCACTTCTATTTTCTTTCTTTAAATTTTCAATAATATTTTAAGTTCTTATTTGCATTGTGCTATAAAGAGATTGGTATAGTTTATTGAAGAATAGAGTCTAAAGCTTGAAAGTGATTTTGGAGATCTTTTCCAAAACCCTCCTTTGGAGTTTAAAGGACAAAGCTGTGAGAGTTGAAGCTACTTATTCAAGGTTAATATATAGCATATATTAACTCTGGGTGAATCCCACGGTAGGGGCCCTTTCTCCAATCTTATCTCATGTGTGTACAGCTAAGCGTCTGTAGGGACTCTCTGTACAACCAAATGTACATGAAGACTCTCTTTAGTCAGAAATGGGATTAAAAATGGATTACATTGCTATTGACATTCTCCACGACACTATCATCAGTGATATCCTTTGGTGAATGGTCATGCCTTTGGAAATACTATAAGAAAGTGTCCCAGCACAACATCACAGGTACCAAACCGAGGGTGCCAAAGGCTGAGCAAGATCTGCTTGCCAACCTGCGTTCAATGCACTGTTTTTTTATCGTGATCAGATAACAGCTGACTTGGAGTTCCATGTGACTATTACGTCTCTACCACGCTAATGAAAAGTTGCAGCAGATAACACCGTTTCTCTGTGTTTCCAGCTAGAACGTGTGGATCCAACCTGCGGGGACCCAGCGGAGTCATCACCTCCCCTAACTACCCCGTCCAGTACGAAGACAACGCCCACTGCGTGTGGGTCATCACCACCACCGACCCCGACAAGGTAAGGCTCCCGTCCCTCCCCTCTGTGTGGTTAGTGCAGCCGACCTTCCACCGGGGTCACCTGTGTAGGCAAACAGCCTGGCCATGGCAGGCATCCCCACCTTTCCCTGTCTGGATTAAAAAGTTCGTGCTGCATTTTGGTATTTTGTGTCCAGATACCCACCTTTATGGAAAGCAGTCTGAGATGCAAATGTAAGGTGAATATTCTCGGTGTAGCCCTTCTAGTGACTCTGGAGATTAAGTGGATGTTCTTCCTTCACATGTCATAGTGCTTTTTGATACGAGTTATGTCTTCCTCAATCCAGGTCTCATCTGCCCTATCATATGCTTTCTTAGGTCCCGTAGTATTTCTGCACAGCACGGCTAAGGGTTAGAAACGCTCTCGCTGTACTCAGATGCGAAGAATACTGTCTCTCAGATACTGTTTTCCAAATGACGCTGTTCGTGTGTTCTTCTCATGAGCTATATGAGTTTTCCAGAAAGTTAACGTGTCTCCGCACTTTTTCTGATTTCTCGTCTTAAATACATATATATAGAGCATATATTTTCCCCCACAAAATGGGGCATAAAATAGGGAATAAAAGAGGGCAACACCGTGTTATTTCTCTGTAAGTTTTGCATACAGAGTTTGCAATTATGGTACTACATTTTAAATCATAGGCCAAGAAAGCATGTTCACAATCATGTTTCATTGAATACAAAATGAATTTTCTTTTATTTGCTTTAAGTTCAATATAGATGCCTACCTGCGAAAAGAAAAAAAAAGGTGGAACATTTTTAAATTGATTTGATTTAAAAAAAAACTGTCAAAAAAACAAAGGTATGGATTTCACTAAAATAAACAATGTTAAAAGGAATCTATATACTAACAGTAAATTTACTGAACCCTACTGTTTGCCAGTTATTGAGTTATTACCAACAGTTCTGGGTTTAACGTGATCACCTCTCCACTTTTATATTTTATTAAAATATGTGTCATGTTTATATAGCTCTCTCTTAAGGCTCTATAGTTCCCAGGTCTACAAGCAAAAAAGTTCTGATTTTAGCTTCAGTAAAGTGTTCATTACAGATGCCTTTTGGTTTTGTGTTGGCTTATTTTAATTCTAAAATCCCAGTGTTTTATTGGAAAATATACGCTTTAATAAACAGAACTGGGTACAAATGCAGGGTGTTGTAGGCATTCTTCTTAAAGATTGAGGAATTTCTGGGCTGTCTTTGCTTTGCCCAAAGCCTCCAAGTTTTATCACGTGCTTCTCAGTATGCTAGAGCTGTGTTGTTCTCTGGGATATCAACTATGCTAATCTAAACCATATTTTTCCTATATGCTATTCAATGGCGTATTTATTCAAATTTATACTGTTCTCAGCCCTTTAGATACCAGCTCTACCACTTAGTAATTGCATGAATTTGGGAAAGTTAATTAACTTCCCTGGGCTTTAGATTTCTCACCTGTGAAAGAGGTAGTACTTGTGTTCACTTTGGAGGGTGGTTGTGAAAAATTAATAAATCAGTGTGTGCGCCTACGTAAGTTCAAGGTCATTGCCTATTATATGTTATTAGCACAAGCAGTGGTAACATAAACAAGCATGGGAAAGACAGAAAAAAATCTGCATTTATATACTTGTAAATAATTAGAATATTCTGTTTAGTCTCTAGGAAGTTAAATCATATGATACTGAGAATTCAGAAAAGATTTGAAGGTTAGATAGTCAATCTGCAGGAAGGAAATACTAAAAGCAATTGAGTTTGTCTGTTTGGTGGGCATATTAGGTGTCGAGTGGAATGAATGCTGAATAGACGACATCTATTTCCATGGGAGTTCAAATGAAAACAAGTGTATTTTATATTAGAGGGATCGGGATGTGTTTGAGGACAAAAGTATGTGATTGAGACATTTATAGAATATTGAAATACATTACTTCTGCAATTTGAGGGGTAGGATAAACTCTTTTCTTGGATGTGTTATAAAAAGTTGTGTATGTGTGTATATATGGCTAAAAGGAATTAACTAGATTAAATCAAGGGCATAGGCTAGTTGACTTCTATATATCTCATGTGTTTCTGTGGGAATTGCATGAATCTATCAGAAAGAAACACACTTGTGAAAGCAATTGCATGAAAGTAGAGCAGCCACTGGGAAGGATACAGCGAGGGACTGTGCAGGCAGAGTCCCTCTGCAGCTTCTGCCTGCAGGTAGGTGGCACAGCGCCCCTCCCCTGCCCCACCTCTGGCTCCAGCCTGGCCTACTGCAGAGCCCCAGCCCTGCCTCAGCAGCACCCTGGGAACTCCCGCTTCCCGCCAGGGAGTTGCCATTCAGAGCCGTGAAGCCGTGAAGCCCGCAGGCGTCCCCTCTGCAAAGGGGGAACAACAATGGAGCACAGGGACACTCCCGCCATTGGGTCTGAGCTGCCTTCTGACACTCCCTAGCCGTCCCCGGCAGGAGGGAGCCAAGTGCCCGCAGGGAGACTGGCTCAGGGCCACACTCACAGGCGTGATTTCTATCCATCTCCTTCTCGTCCTTCGGTTAAGATCCAATGAATGACCAGGCAAGCACGGTTCTGCCCCCGGAGGGGGGGAGACCCAAGGCAAGGCAGAGACGACACCCACAGTGTAACTTCACCCCACAGGCCTTTCACAAGGAGGAGGAGCAAACACAACACAATGGGGAGGTGGGGATCTGCCACATCACTCCAGGGAGACATGGGGCAGGCTCCCAGGAGTGGTGCAGGGAATCCACCAGAGTCGACCAGGTCTAGACTCTGCAAGACTTGGCGACCAGTCAGGACAGGAAGGGAGGGACGGCAGGTCTCCGCTCTTGCCTGTCCTGTTGGACACTGTTTTCCACGTGGCTTCACGCTGTGGCCGGCCTCTAGTAGGCGCTGTGAGTGACAGAAGAGAGGAGGAATGGCCATGGCATTGAGGGTGAGTGAGGAAGCCCTTGCAATATGAGTATGCGTCCTGGTCTCCCAGGGCGTCCTGGCAGCATCTGCTGTCCTTACGCTGTGAATAACAATGCTGCCATTGGACTCTCAAAATTGTCCCAGAGAGGAACAATAGATTACATGTTCTCTCTACCTTGAACCAGGGAAAGGACCTCAGGAACCACTGTGTTAGGGGAGCGGGTGAGTGTGGTTTGGGGCACAATAATATTGAGGTTCCTGCTGTCTGTGCAAGCAGATATCATGGTGAAGGTAAATTTGAGATTCCCACGTGTATCATTTGCTGATGGAATCAATGATTAGAATGACATCATGCAGGAAACCAAACAGAGTTACAGACAGCCATGGAATGGCATTATTTTTTCTCTTAAGGTCAACTGAAGGGTGGATTTGGCTTTCATTACAGTGAAATGATCTTCTAACTTTAAATGGCATCGAAGAGTTTCAAAATACTAACATTTTTTTTTTTTTTTTTTTTTTGCTGTGAAACAGACTACCCACAGTGTTTCAATCTGGAAGACAGGGCTTTCAAGTTAAATCTGCAGGGGATTTCATTCACATCTCTAAAATATTTTCAAAATCCATTTAAATCCAGATTACATGTGAGCAATTATAAATATTTTTACTCTGCGTGAGAGATGTGCCTATGGCACACCTGAGCTCCTTGTTCTTTCCTGTGCGTACAAGAATAATTGAAATTTCTATCTGAAAAGAAGCTTAGAGTTTGTGCCATCTCCACCTCTTACTTGACCAGGAGGAAGCCAAGACCTGAGGGAGTCACACTCATCTTTCAGGGCACTATGAATACCGTGTTTCCCCGAAAATAAGACCTACCCATAAAATAAGCCCTAGCAGGATTTCTAAGCATTTGCGCAATACAAGCCCTACCCTGAAAATAAGACCTAGTGATGGGCGTGGCTACGCAGCGTATCTGCACAACCCGTGTGTTTCGTCGAGGAGCGGTAAAGAAGACGAGCAACCCTTCTCATCTGCCCCATGAGAGCTCTATGACTCGACAGGAGAGATTGGGGCCAATGGTTCTAAAGGAAATAGAGTCGCAAGAAATCCAGGATGGAATTTGGGGTTTGGAGAGTTAGGATGATGTTCCAGAAGGAGACGACTTCACTTTTGAACAAATATAGATTATTGTACCATACTTAAAAAAAATAACACATCCCCTGAAAATAAGCCGTAGGGTGTCTTCTTGAGGAAAAATAAATATAAGACCCTGT
>CAUYPO010016047.1:0-42449 GCA_963574435.1 Cheirogaleus major
TTTTATAAATATTTATTTATCTTTTAATTTAATTTTATACTTCCTTTATCATTTTTCACCACTATAATAATGAGGATCTGACAAATATTTGTAAACAGCTATCATAAAAATGCTTCAATGAGCCATTATGAACATATTTGAAACAAATGAAAAAAATAGAAAATGTCAACAAAGAAATAGAAGATTTAAAGAAGAGCCAAGTGGAAATTTAGAACTTAACAATACAATAATTGAAATTAAAAAATCAGTGGATAAGATCAACAGCAGAATGCAGAGGACAAAAGAAAAAAACAGTGAACTAGAAGAGAGAAAAATAAAAATTATCCCATCTGAACAACAGAAAGGAAATAGACCAAAAAAAATTACTAGAGCAACAGGGATCTGTGGACTATAACAAATGTCTAACATTAATATCATTGAATTCTTAGCAGAAAAGAAGAAATTGGATAGAGCTGAAAAAGTACTTGAAGAAATAACAGCAAAATATCTCAAATTTGGCAAAAGATGTAAATCTAGAGATTCAAGAAGCTCAGTGTACCCAAACAGAAAAATAAAACAAAGACATCCATGCCAAGACACATCATAGTCAAACTTGAGAAAACTAAAGACAAAGAAAAAAATCTTGAAAGTAGTGAGAGAAAAACAATACCTTACCTACAGGGGAAAACAATTCTAATGACAGATTCCTCTTCAGAAATCATGGAAGCCAGAAGGAAGTAGCACAACATTTTTCAGGCGCTGAAAGGAAAAGAACTGTAATGCAGAATTCTATATCCAAAGAAAGTATCCTTCAGGAATGAAGGGAAAATTTAGACATTCTCAGATGAAGGAAAACTAAAAGAATTTGTTGCCCTCAGATATAAAGTAAAACAATGGCTAACGGAAGTTCTCTAAATGGTAAAAGAAATAATCAAAAAAAGAAAGAAGAAAGGAAGAAAGGAAGAGAAAGAAAGGATGAAAGAAAAAAAGAAGGAAAGAGAATATGAGTAAATACAACGTATCTTCTCTTGATTTTTGTAAATTTTTTAAAAATTGAAGCAAAAATGGTAATACCAATGTGCTTCTAAATGTATATAGATGGAATGTTTAAGACTTAAAAACAGGGAGAGTAAAAGGACATAAGGGGAAGTAAGGTTTCTATGTTTCACTTAAAATGGTAAAATGTCAATACCAATAGACTGTGATGAGTTATGTATATAATCTAATACCTAGAGCAACCACTAAAAAAAACTATACGAAGATACATTCAAACACACTATAAATAAATCAAAATAAAACTCTAAATAATGTCCAAGTAACCCATAGAAAGAAAAAAAAACACAGAGAAACGTAAAACAGAGAGAAAACAAATAGAAAGCAAAAAATAAAATGGCAAACATAAGTCCTACCGTGACAATAATTATATTAAATGTAAATGGCCTAATACACCAATTAAAAGATGGAGATTGGCATAGTAGATTAAAAAAACATGACCCAACTATATGCTGTCTACAAGAAATTCATTTCAAATATAATTAGGCAGATTAAAAGTAAATGGATAGAAAAAATATATATCATATAAACATTAATCAAAAGAAAGCAGGAGTGGCTATATTACTATCAAATAAAGTAAACTTCAGAGCAAGGAAAATTACCAGAGATGGAGAAAAACATTACACAATGATAAAAGGGTTAACCTACCAAGAAGAAATAGCTATCCTAAATGTGTATGCAACAAACAACAAAGCTGCAAAATATGTGAAGCAAAAACTGACAGAACTGAAAGAATAAATAGACAAATCCACAATTATAGCCATAGGCTTCAATACCTTCTCTCTCAACAACTAACAACAACTAGACAGAAAACCAGCAAGGATATAGAAGAACTCAGTAACACTATCAACCAGTGGGATCTAATCAACATTTATATACTACTCCACCCCACAATAGTAGAATACACATTATTTTCAAGCACTCATCAAACATATACCAAAATAGACCATATCCTGAGCCATGAAACCAACATCAACAAATTTAAAAGAATTCAAATTATACTGAGTGTGTTCTCTAGCCACAGTGCAAAAAAAAATTAAAACGAATACAGAAAAATAAGAGGAAAATCTCCAGACACTTGGGTACTAAACAACACACTTCCAAATACAGATGCTCCTCTGCTTATGGATTTGTAGCCTGATAAACCCATCATAAAGTAAAAAAAATATATTAATTCAATGATTTTTAAGTTGAGAATTTTTAAACATAAAAGCAAAATAAACTGAAAGTAAGAAAAAATAAAGAGCAGAAATCAATGAAATTGAAAACAGAAAAATAATCAATGAAACAAAAAGCTGTTTTTTGGTTTTGGTGTTTTTTTTTTTAGATGGCGTCTCGCTCTGTCACCTGGGCTAAAGTGCCATGGCATCAGCCTAGCTCAAAGCAACCTCAGACTCCTGGGCTCAAGTGATTCTCCTGCCTCAGCCTCCTGAGTAGCTGGGACTACGGGCGCATGCCACCACGCCCAGCCTAAAAAGCTGGATTTTTTTAAAAGATCAATTGAAAATCCTCTAGCAAGACTGATAAAAAAAAGGAGAAAAGACACAAATTACCAATATCAGGAATGAAAGGGGTATTCTGTAGATACTGCAGACATCAAAAAGATAATAAGGGAATTTTACAAATAACTGTAAACATAAGTTTTATGACTTAGATGAAATAGACCAATTCTTCAAAAAAAACACAAACTACCACAACTCATCCAACACGAAATCAATAATTGTAATATCCCTGTAACTAACAGGGAATTGAATTCACAATTTTAAAACACCTGAAAAGAAATCTTCATGCCCAGATGGTTTCACTGGCAAATTCTACCAAACATTTAAAAAAGAATTAACACCAATTCTACACAATCTCTTCCACAAAATAAGGAGGGCATAAATAGGCGATTTATTGCTTGGCCTCTTTGCTCCACCACAGCTGTCTTCTTGCAGTGCTAGAGCATGCAAGGCATCTCCTCCACTCGGAGAGGCCGGAACCCATGCTGCTGCCTTTGCCCAGCTGCTTCCCAATCATGTCTCATTCCCTCACCTCCCCCACCCCAGCCCCAGATCTCAGCTTATACAGCTCTCGTGTTACTTCCTCCAGGAAGCCCAAAGCAGGTGAGGGCTTCCATCCTGTGCAATTATAGTACCTTATATCTTTTTGCTATGGTACTTACTGCAATTTTAGTTAATTATTCACAGTTATATGTCTAAGGTCTTGCTTTCTAGCCTAAACTGTAAACTGTAAATGATATTAGAGCAGGAAACTGGACTGCTTTATTCACTTTCTATTTCTGCCTTGGAGCCCAGTGTCTTGGATCCAGACATCATTTGATCAATATTCATTGATGTATTAAGGTTCTCCAGAGACATAGAATCAATAGAATATAAATGTATGTGTGCGGGGTGTGTGTGTGTGTATCTGCATGTGATTATGGAGGCTGACAAGTCCCAAGATCTGCAGGGTGAATCAGCGAGCTGAAAACCCGAGAGAGTTGATGGCGCAGTTCCAGTCCAAGTTCAAAGGCCAGCAATGGCAGGCTGGAGACGCAGGAAGAGCCAATGTTGAGTCTGAATGCAGAAAAATGCTGATGTCCCCATTTGAAGGCAGTCTAGCAAGAGAAATCTTCTCTTATTTCGAGGAGAGACAGCATTTTTGTTCTACTTAGGCCTTCAACAGATTGGATGAGGCCCATGCACACTGAGGAGGCCAGTCTGCTTTACTCAGTCTACCAATTCAAATGTAAATCTCACCCAAAAACACCCTCACACAAACACCCAGAATAATGTTTGGCCAAATATCGGGGCACCTCATGGCCCAGTCAACTTGACACATTAAATTAACCATCACATTTAGGTAACAAGAAATGAATATAGAAAAAAAGATTTTCTTGTGCAATTACTGTATCAAGTGTCATTGCCTGTGGTCAAAGTTTACTTTTATCTTTCGACACAAAAGTGTGCATCCACTAAAATCCACCAGTGAATTCATAGGCATTAGCCAGGCTTTTGACTTGAATGGTATGTGATAATAACTACCATGAATTGAGTATTATTCTTTGTGTCTATTATCTCTCAACCAGCCAGGTACAGTGGCTCACGCCTATAATCCTAGCACTCTGAGAGGCCGAGGTGGGAAGAACCCTTGAGCTCAGGAGTTCAAGACCAGCCTGAGCAAGAGCAAGACCCTGTCTCTACTGAAAATAGAAAAAATATATATATTATCTCTCATCCTTCCAGCAACGATGTCAGGCTCAGACAGGTTGCGCAATGTGTCCAACACTGCACAGCCAGGTAATGGCAAAGCATTGGCAGAAACTCAGGTTTGTCTTCAGAGCTCAAGATTTTACCGCAAGTGCTTTCCATTAAGAAAACAAAGCCAGTAGAATTTCCCAAAATTGAGAAACAGTTTGCAGTTCAGCCATTTATAATTTCAGCCAATTATTTAATCTCTTCAAGCCCCAGATTCCTCATTTTTAGAAAGAGGTAAAAGTACCCTCCGTAGGGGGTTGCCGAAGAACGAATGGAGCTAATGAACATTAGGAGTTTAGCATAGCACCTGAAACACAGTGGGTGCTAAGTCAATGCTAATTTGTGGCAGCTGTTGCTCCAATCCCGTTGCTCCAATACAGCTACTTTTGCAGGCTTCCAACCCCCTAAAAATCCTCCTTGAGTGTTTCTGCACCCCTCCCCCTGGGGTTGGGAGGGCATCAGGAAAGGGACAGCTCAGATGTCTTCACCATTCAGTCCACCTGCCACAGCCCCCTCACGGCTGGCAGCTCCGATGCTCCTCCCTTCCGTCTCAGCTTGTCCTGGACACATGCCACACGTGTACGCATATAATCCCCCGCTCAGGAAAACAGCCCCTTCTGCTCCAGGAGTCTCTGGAGTCTGGCCAGGGGACATTATCTGAGACTGGCACCAGGCTGTCCCTGTCTTTCCTTACTTCCTCCCCTGAGCAGACCCTTCCAAGTCAAGCAAGAAAATTCATGATAATAGATGCATGCAGATTACCAGGCCCACCAGCTCCTCAGATGTGCCCAAACATGCCCGAATCCTGGCTGAAACCCAACCTAAACACAAGATTGGGCACACTAACTCAATTTGCTATCACTTTATATTCTACCTAAGTGCTTCTCTGGAACATGTTCTTATTTCAGATGTCAACATCTGCCTGTGCCATCATTTTTCATTTTTATTTTATTAACTTCTGTTTCATTCTTTTTTGTGGATACTTATTTTTAAGCATGAGTTTATTAAAACTAATGAAAATTTATAATTACTCAAATCTAGCACTCTAATAAAATTACTTTCACTTTTAGCAAATCATCTTTTCCAAACTTTGTCAGTGTGCATACGTTTTACACACACGTATATAGACACAAATACATATATACCTGTATGTGATAATGAAATAGATACAAAATATCATTACTTTTCAATAATTATGTTGACTTCACTAATTCTAACTGTTCTTATCCAGCTGGCTCATTTTCAAAAATAGCCAATTTTCTGATAAATTTTCAATATATATCATCCTAATAAAATATGCCAAAGATATTTTTAATGCTATTTCTCATGATTTTGCTCATTGGTCCTCCTTGTTGGTTAAACAAGCTATTTAATACAGGAAAATTGTTTTATTGTTTTTTTGGTTTTTTTCTTTTTTTTTTTTTTTTGAGACAGAGTCTCACTCTGTTACGGCTACAGTGCTGTGGCATCAGCCTCGCTCACAGCAACCTCAAACTCCTGGGCTCAAGAAATCCTCCTGCCTCAGCCTCCCAGTAGCTGGGACTACAGGCATGCACCACAACTCCTGGCTAATTTTTCTATTTTTTGTAGAGATGAGGTCTCACTCTTCCTCAAGCTGGTCTTGAACTCCTGATCTCAAGCGATCCTCCCGCCTTGGCCTCCCAGAGTGCGAAGATTACAGGCATGAGCTACCGCACCCAGCCTAAAATTATTTATTTTAAATTTCAAAAAAAATCTCAAGTTGGAATGGCAACAGGAAAAAATAAATAAACAAATTTGAAAAAAACAAACTGTGAAAACCTATTCTTCCCCTTGGGGCAAAACCCCAAACTGGCTTATACTGGGTTGATCTTGATGGTGAATGTTCTGTTCTCTATCCATGGCAAGGCAGGTGCTGGGGACCGTTTCCCCAGCTATGTTGTCAGATTTGCTGTGGTCACCCACACTTTCTCACTTGTTCCAAGAATAGGACAAGAGAATAGCTGTGGCTGACTGTTCAGGTTAGAGTACTAGGAAACAATGGAAAATGGACCAAACAAGAACAGGGAATCACTGGTGTTTTTCAACAGGGCCTCTGGTCTCAGACTTCCACCTCTGCCACGTGGCCACTCTGTATGGCTAGCAGTCAATTCAAACATAATGGCTAAAACTTCAGCATTAACCAGTAGAACTATCACGCTGCAATTTTGCTGCAGTGGCGTTCAAAACATTTTCAATTCTTGTTGTACCCTGTTCCTTACACAGAAAAATGTCTAAACATACAAAGTCTCTGAAAAGCAATACATATCAATTCCTGGGATGAAAATGTGCATTTCTCCCGTAACAATAATGCACATGAGAAATAAGATGATAGCCGTATTTAAGGAAAAGTATTGTTGCAGGTCAGTTTCCCTGGGAAACAGATTCAAAGACGGAGAATTGCACACAGAATGTTTATTGGGGAATTATCTTGGGATCAACACCTGTAGGGATATAAAAGCTGCTGATTCAGACAGAGAGAATTTGGTCTGTGATGCAGTCAGAGCAAAAGCCTCAGCTGATCTCATGGGGAGCTCTCCTGGGATGGCTCTGCAGAGATATCCCAAGATAAAGCAAGGAGGCTGGACCTTTTACCCTCACATACACCAGTCATTGGATTCTGGCTACCACTAGGAGAGGGGCGTGACTTTGGAGTAGTGGGCTCCTATCACCAGGGTTGGGGGAGCAGGAGGACACAGGTGAGAGCTGTCATCCAAGCACACGCCCAGCTTCATCCTGGAGTGGGGGGCCCAGGTAGCATACCCCAGTGTCTATTCTAAGTGTGGATCACATACCCATTCACTCTCATCAGGCAAATTTCTATGCAGACAGTAGACAGTAAAGGCTACTTCCCAAACAAAGAGTGGGCTATTAGGAAAAAAAAAAAAATCATGGGCCACAAAACCTTTTCTTACCAGAGGTAAGACTTCATGTCACTACTAAGGTAATGCAGCATCTTTTACTCAGCACAACACTGACCCCAGCCTCCTTGTCCCAAATTAGAAGCAGCCCACCAGTCACCTCCTGCCAGTGACCCACTCTTCTTTCTGCCCCTACCCAGCACTGACAGTATCTTCCCGAACGCCAATGACAACAGCAAGGTGAAATGCATTTCACCCCAGAGAGCCTCCCGGATTTCCTCCACAGGACTCCTGCACTTTAGTTTTCTCATGAATGCCAATGGACAGAATGGACAAGGAGAAAAGGTTTATGCAGAAATCTTTATGACAGGAACATGGTCTATCGTTGGGTATCTCCTTTCAGCAGAGCTCAAAGGCCAATCCCTTGGGTCTGATCATACAGTCTGCACACTCGATGCATGCTGGTGGCTCCCCAGCATGACCCATGAAAAGGGTCTTTCAATAGAAGAAATAAAATGACCATTCAGACCTGAAAGAACATTGGCACTTCATACTGAATGTTTAAAAAACCACGTGACTCTTCATTTAAAACAAGGAAACTCATCCTTCTACTCACTTATGGTATGATCATTTGCAATAACACTTTTTTTAAATGTATAGTATAAACTTAGGTGGAGGGTGCAGGGTGAAAGGAGGAAGGCTTTCTTCTCTTCTGCAATTTCCAAAAGCGGACAGATAAAATACTGACCTGTCAAATGTCAGCACTAGGATAATGACTTCAGAGGAAGTCCTGTGAAAGCAAGTTCTGTCTGTCTGTCTGTCTGATGTGACCCCAGCAGTCACACCCTAGAGAAGGTGACTCCCAGGCAGAACCTATTTTAGGTATTCTTATAACACCCTTAGGGCTACAGAACCCATGCTAGAAACTGGCCACACTGCTAAGTCTGTATCTCCAGGGAAAATTAAAAAAAAAAAAAAGAAAAAAAGCTTAAATGCAGGTGAAACCCAAAGGTAGGGGAAGTAAACCCACTTAGAAAATAATCGAGCTCCTGCATTTCTTTTTCCCTTAGGTATGAGTGTAATAATCTTGTCCCTGGTCTATGGGCTCTTCTGGTTCTTCCAATCAATTTCTTCCAGGGACTCCATCTAATCCTTTGCAAAAGGTCCCAGGTGTCTGCTTTCCTGGGATAGACACATTCCTTAAATGTTATATGTGACTGAGCTGTTTGTAGAACAAATAATACTTTTCCACCGACTTTCATTCTAATTCCATAGTGTTTTTATCATCATTTCTCATCTATCTCTTGGCGACAGGAAGTGAGTCACTTGTAAAGTGAAGAATTCATTTTCAAGTGAGCAATCACACCACCTATTTTCTGCTTTCATCCAGAGAAGTGCCTAAAAATGGCTTTTCCCTGGCAGTCCCCAAGGCGGGCCAGAGCTCTCAAACCTACACTCATCTCCTTGCCGGCAGCCTCCAGCCTCGACTATGCAAAAGTCCCTCTCGACCTCAGTGCTTCACCCTGGCTGTTTGGTTTGCTAGGGCTGCCATCACAAAACACTAATACACAGACTGGGCAGTTAAAGAATAGGAGTGTATTTATTGATTTTCCCGCAGCTCTGGCGTATAGAAGTCCAAGATCAGGATGTCGGCGGTTTGGGTTCCTTACGAGACCTCTTGCCTAGTCTTGTTGGCAGTGGTCTTCTCCCTGTGCCTCCACACGGTCTTTTCTCTGTACCTATCTGTGTCCAAATTTCTAATTCTTATAAGGTTTCTAGTTATATTAGATTAGGACCCACCTATAATTTTATCTTAATCACCTCTTTAAAGGCCCTAGCTCCAAATACAGTCACATGCCAAGGCATTGAGGGTTAGGGATTCAACATATGAATTTAGTGGGGGACAGAATTCAGCCCATAACACTGGCCAAATAAAAACACATTTGAATATCTTTCTGCGTAAGAAAGAAGAGGAGAGAAAATATTATTTTACTATTTTTAAAGATCCATCAAAGTTAAGACTTACCGGGCCGGGCATGGTGGCTCCTGCATGTAATCTTAGCATTTTGGGAGGCCGAAATGGGAGGATTGCTTGAGGCCAGGAGTTTGAGACTAGCCTGGGCAATATCAAGATGCCATCTCTACAAAAAAAGATTTAAGAAAACAAATTAGCCAGGCTTGGTAGTGCACACCTGTAGTCCCAGCTACTCAGGAGGCTGAGGCAGGAGGATTGCTTGAGCCCAGGAGTTTGAGGTTGCTGTGAGCTATGATGACACCACTGTAGTCATCAACAGAGCCCAGAGCTCTAGCCTGGGCAACAGAGCAAGACCCTATCTCAACAACAACAAAAAACAACTTACTCAATAGAAAGTTCCTTTCTTATGGGTATCTCATCTCTTCCCCCTTGAACAACCATATTGCAATCAATGGTTCCCAAGCTTGAGGGTGCAGGAGAATCACCCGGAGCTCTGCTGAAAAACCAGCTCCAGCCCCAGACATTCTGATCCACTGAAGCCCGGGTGGGGCCTAAGAATGTGCATTTCTAGCGGGGTGCTGTGGACCACACTTGGGACTACAGTGCAATCGTGGATGATACACTCTCACATCTCCCCTCCCTGTTTAGCCTTGTGGAGCACCTTGATGGCATTGTCCCTGAGTGTGTCACAGCACACAAGCCGACTAGCAAGGGGAAGCCCAATCCTCATCCTCAGAGCGCAGGTGAGTCAGGTTCGGAGTAATCATGGGCTTGCTCAAGGTTGCACAGTTAATTAGTGGCAGAGCCAGGACGGAAAGCCCCCTCTGTTGACCTTGTCCCCTTCACTAACCCACAGCCATCAGAATAAGAGAGGAATCAGAGTGAAAGACAACAGATTTTCCCAGTCTGTAAAAATATCCCTACTAATAATGATTATTCTCCACTAAGCGTGTGTTATTTTCCAGGCACTGTTGTTTCACATGTATTGTCTAATTCAATTTACTCAACCGTATGAAGTAGCTTTTACAGGTGAAGAAACTGAGACTCAGATAGGTTAAGAAATGTATCCGAGGTCACACAAGCAAACAAACCCTGGAAACAATCCCAGATGAGACTGATTCTAGAGCCCAGGTTCTTAGCCCCTACCCTGTTAAAGAAAGGGAATAACAGACTTTTCTAAACCCTCATTGCCCTGTGGTTCCAGGTAACCTGATCATAGCTGAGCTCTGTGATGAAACTGGAGGCCAATAGGGAGAGTAAGTAGCTGACGTACCATCAGAACAGGCCCGTGGGGGCCAGCAGCTGGATCTCCCAGGTGAGTGATGGGGTTGGGCAGTGAGGCACAGAGGGCCTGGAAGCTGACTTGTCACACCCAAGGCTAATCAGCTGGGTGAGTTTCACTCTGATTTTAGTAAATCAAATTTTCCTTGCTTCCAAATACATGCCTGGTATTACCCTGACCACTTTTTTTTCTGTAAGCTGTTTTCCTTGACCAAACACTGCCAGGCCCTTTGAAGTTTCTTCGGGATAGAAGGTTTGAAGGCTGCAAGGGCTACAGGTAAATGTCACCTGTAAAGTTTTCTTTCATTTCTCTCCCTCTCTCCCTGCCAGACACACCCAAGAGCTCCTGGGTAGGATAATAGGTAACCTCGGCCTTCATGGGTGGCCTTCCTGGTGAACGCTTTATTTGGTTCCCATGACATATTGCTTCTAGGTCATCTACCAGCTTTAGACTCTGTGAGCCTGTGATCCATTTGCACATAGCATCCCTGTATCTGCCCTAGCGATGGTCCGTATCCCAGCAAAAGCTTCACTTGGCACAGATAAAGGATTAATTAAGAAGGGGAAAGATTTTCTAGTGCCTCCTCTGAGCCAGGAGGTGTGCCTGTGATGTATATATGCTGTTCCAGGGCCTCTCCCAGCACTTCCATGAGGTTAGCATTACCCCCTCTACAGACCAGCAGGAGGGGTTCATCCACATGCCCAGGTCACTCAGCCTCTCCATAGCAGTGCCAACATGTGACCTGGGGCTTCCTCGCTCTGATGCCCACATTCCTTCTTCTACGTGCTCTGAAGGGAAGCTGCTTCACCTGACACCGCAAAGGTGACTCCAACACCCACCACTCCTCCTCCTCCTGGGCACTTTGGCAGTTTCGGTACATCTGCAGTCCCTCTTCTGGGCAGAAAGGAAAGCCCAATCCCTCACAGACTGTACAATACCAGCAGATCATGCAACTCCTTCCAGTTCAGCAAGTATTTATTGAGCATCTACTTGGTGCCTCACTTTGCTCTGAGTCTGGCAGCTCTCCGCCCCCCACCCCCAAGTCTGTAAGGAGGTGGTGGGGAGAGTTGAATTTGTCAAGCTTTCAGGTGATCCACTGCCCAAGCCAGGTCCTGGGGAAGACAGGGAAGTGGTGGAGAGGGGGAGACCTCTCTGATGGACCACTGGAAGGGCGCCACCTCCATGGCAAAGCAAAGAGCACCTGAAGTAGCAGCGTTTAGTCTGTCCACACTTCCTCCCAGGAAGCCACACTACTCCCCTCCCCACTTTGCCATTACGAGAAAGTTCTCAGAGGAACAAAGCAGTTGCAGATCTTCTGGGAGACATGACAACGGGAGCTGCTCAGAGAGGTTTGCAGCCCCTTCTGACATCTCTGTGGAGGTTTATTCAATAGAAGTAACAGTGTTTTATATGTTAATTACATATTGGGAATTGAAAAGACTTGATCAAAATAAGGAATCAGCTGTTAATTGTGATGCATAAAATACCAAAGCCAGACTCCAGGATTCAAATCCAACCTCCAACACTTAACCAGCTGTGTGTCCTTGGGTAGCCTGCCTAACCCCTCTGCGCTGCAGTGTCCTTATTCATAAACTAAGGATCATGCAAGCATCTACCTCATAGGGCTATCATGAGGATTACATGGGTTAATACACACAGTGCTTTCAGAACAGTGCCGGCATATAGTTGGATCTCAATAAATGTTATATATAATGTATAAATATATATGCATACAAAGAAATTGTGCACAAAGAATCCTCATAGTTACAGAAACAATATAAGACAAAAAACTAGCCTTTTCCTTATGGCTGTACTGTGGTCCCTCGGCCCTGTTTTCCATGTGATGCGACGTTTTCATCTCTAACAATTTGCTTAAAGTGATGTAGGCTTAACTATTGAGACACTGGGAAGGGGGTTGTTCCCCCTTGTGTCATGAAATAATTTAAATCAAGGACTTAATGGTGGAGTAGCAAGTTTGGGAGATGAAGACATGTTTCTCTTGCTTCTTTTTGCCTTGCTTCTTATTGGAGTCTGGCACAAAGAAATGTAATTTCATGTCTTGTCTAGTTCACTGTTTCCTTTTAGCATACCAGTTAATGTGGTGGATGTTGGCCATTAAGAGATAGGTCAAGCCAGACCTCTGGCCTCTAGCAGCTCTGGACCAGGAGGTGGGCAACAGAGTGTACAACTGTACACTGCCTCAGTTGGTCCTAGACGAACTAGGAACAGACACATCCCCATAGGGAAAGATCAGAGTTGAGGATCAGGTGAAATCAAATGCCTACCATCAGGGCCCTTCATATATACTTTCCTTACATAGCACCTACTCAGCACTGTCTACATTGTAGCCCCCCGACAGATGAGATGGACTCTCTGTGGCTAGGAAGAGACCTTCAAGAGAAAATGAAGCAGCCATAGCAGGGAAAAGAGTTCGATCACATACCCCTACGTTGTTAAACTTGCCCCAGGTGACCCACCAGAACCTAGGTGTGGCAGATTCCAGAGTCTGAGCTCTGAAGGAGGCCGAGGTGACTTGATGCTCCAGCAGATGAAAGGCAAACACAAGCCGAAGCCCAGAACCAAGGCCATTCCCCTGTGCAAGCTACCTTCCGTCCCTGACCTTTGTACTTGGCAAGCCAATCCCAATGCTGCTTGGGGTTAAGGGACTTTGGGTTGGGATAGCAACGGAAATGGGTCAAACAAACTCACCTGGGGCTTGAGGCGGGGTTGTTTATCACCAGGGAATGTTAAATGATACTACAGTCAAGAACAGAGCTCCAGGCTTTTCTAAACAAACAGTCTCAGTCACCACTGGATTCAAAGTGCACTGCAGGGCTGGCCAACCCCAGCACCCACTGCAGCTCAGAGCCCCCGGGCAACAAACTTCCTCTTCCAGAAACGTACCCTCCAGGCTGAAGGAAAGATGTCCCGGGGCAGAGACCTTTCCCAGAGAAGATCCTGGTTCAGCATCTGAAGTTTTTATCACTCCTCTTTGACTTTTGTGCCCTTTCTCCTCTCGGAAAAGTTAGCCATGCTTTGTGATCTCCAAATGCCTTCTTCAAAACACCCTTGGACTCTGGCCACTCACCAAAGAGAATATACACACCAGTGGACGAGAGCTCCACTGGTAAATTTCCTAGATGCATGACTGCTGATCTCATGATGCATTGCTCAATAAAGCAACTTTAAAACAGGACAAAAGACATGAGACATACCTTTGTTTTATCTTGTCATTAATATCTGGTATCTTTCTTAGAAAAGCATCAGTTATTTTGCAATTCTGTATGCATTTGCAAGTATTTCATTGTAACTTTAATAATGAATAAACTTTGGGTGAAAAAATAAAATTCCCTTGGAAGGTGATGGGGAGGAGAGGGAGGGAAGGCCTGCAAACAGAAATAAAAAACTGCTACGCCTTATTCTGCATTAATCCCTGGGAGAGGCACAGTGGACATACTGTGGGCTCAGGCTTCCTCAGAAGGACCTGGATTCAAATCCTAACTCTTTCCATTGTATGTGACCTTGGGCAGGTGTCATAAGCTGCCCTCCCTTGTCTGCAAAATGAAAATAACATCCAGTTCCGAGAGCTGTTTTGAGAAGATGAAGTAGTGTATGACAAGTGCCTAATCTTATGTATAGCCTATACGGCCCAGTCTTGGCTCAAAAATGTTTTTTCTTCCTTTTATACCCCTGCCTCCTCTTAAACATTTTCCCCAAAGGCAGAGTTAGTTGTTTGTCTTTTTTGCCCTCCCTCAGTACCCACAGTTGATTTATTCAGAAACAATTTTTATCCCTAGTATTTAGAGCATTGGCCAGGCCACAGCAGGTACTTGGTAAATGGCTGTTCATTTGGACTTTGTGGCGCTATAATTTATGTGCCGGCTGAGAGCTCCCAGGGACAGAAACCATGTCAGCCAGCGTCCAGCATGGTACTTAGTACATAATGCCTGGTCCATAGGCTACGCTCAGTAACATAGTTGTGTTACTACATGTGGCACCTCCCATTTTGCAAAGTACATAAGCATGTCTGTCTTCAGCAGCCAGGCAGGTGACACAAAGCTGAATTAGAATAAGAGTGATAAAGTCTGTGACAAACTAGAGAGTGTCCATTCATAAGACATTCTCATTCAACCAAACAAAACACACTTTTCTGGCCAAACAAAACACTCAGCCCACATGATTTGCCCCTCTGGCCATAAATCTGCCATTATAAAGCTTTGTGATTCACAATTACTTTCTTTCTTTTGTTTTTTTTTTTCTTTCCGGACACAGGGTCTTGCTTTGTCACCCAGGCTGGAGTGCAGTGGTATGATCATAGCTCACTGCAACGTCAAACTCCTGGGCTCAAGCGATCCTCCTGTCTCAGCTTCCTGAGTAGCTGGGACTATGCATGCACATCACGATGCCCGGCTTTTTTATTTTTTTTGTAGAGATGGGATCTCCCTATGTTGCCCAGGCTGGTCTGGAACTCCTGGCCTCAAGTGATCCTCCTGCCTTGCTTTTCCAAAGGTGTGAGCCACCGCACCCAGCCCACAAGTACTTTCTTATATTATACATGACATCATTTGATATTTTAGCAATCCTCTGAAGAAAGCATTGTTGTTCATTTTCCAGGCATCTGACAGAGAGGGAAACTGAAGCTCAAATACAATGATTTGTTCACATCAAACATAGCTAGCTAATTAGTGGCCAACCAGGGATTTGAATCTATGTCTTCTGAACATCACTCCAGGACTCCTGCTTCTCTCCACACCATATACTGTCCTTAACATGCTGCTGTTTTCACCCCCATAGTTCTTCTGGGACAAAAACCAAACCCCATCAAAATGTTAAACCTGTGTCAGGGTTATACTCCAATGCCCGCCATGGGTCATAGTCCATCTAGAGCTTCGAGACAGGTGCCCTTGGAAACAGCACCTTCTTTGCAACTAGAGGAACACGTTCTACCCAAGCCCTGGGCGTGGGGAATTTTGGCGGAGAGGCATGGAGCTGCACAGTGAGCAGGCCGGTTGGAAGAACTCTACAGTGACTGGCAGTGAGGAAGCAGCCTCCTTGTATCAGTGTGAGGAATCTTTAAAGGAATTTGAGTTTGTAAAAAGAGCAAGAAAAACACGATAGAATCTTAGCAGCTAGGGTACACAAGCATCTAATTTCTATAGGTCAGTGTTGTCCAATAGAAATAAAATGTGAACCACATATATTGGAATTTTCTAAGTAGTCACATTAAAAAAAAAAAAGAAACCAGAGAAATTAATTTGAATAACACATTTTGTTTAACCTAATATATCCAAGACATTATTTTTTCAACAGTCAATATAAAAATTATTAATGAGGTATTTTACATTCAGTGTGTGTGTGTGTGCAAAGTCTTTTAAATCCAGTGTGCATTTTATAGCTATAGCTCATGTCAGCAGCACTGGCCACACTTCAAGTACTCAGTAGCCACGGATGGCTAGTGGCTGCCATCCTGGACAGCACACGTCTAGGCCAGAGAAATTCCTGAAGGTCTGTATTTCTGACATGGCGGAAATGAGTGACATAGCTCTCTTCAAGGCCGCAGAGAGCCCTCATTTCCAATGTTGCTGATACAATTTCAAAACTGATCTTTCAGGGCCACCTTCAAACTTTGCCACCATTTGGGGGGCAGCTGTGTCAGTTTCCAGCCAGTTGCTCTGCAAAGCCCATCAGAGGCCATTGTGTTGGGCTCCCAGTTCCTGCCTTGCAAGAGTGCAGTCCTCAGCATGTCCCCTTTCAAATACCTATTATTCTGGCTGTCTTCAGCGGTGCTTCGACTGGCAGTGATTAGGGTGACATTTTGTATGTGGCTGAGTTCACAGAACAAATCACATAGGGTGAGCGGCATGGTGATTAAGTGGCTGTGTGTAAAGACTAGAATCGCTACATTTGCATGTCTCTGAATAATGAGATTCTTATCTCCATTATATGGCAATGAGGTAGAAATTGATAGCGCTATTAGCTGTTCACACAGTAAGCACAATTTTGTATTCTTTCTCTCTCTTTCTCTCTCTCTCTGGTTTCAAAGAAGCCAGAGTTACCCCACTGAGCCCCTCAGCAGCCCTCCCAAATAGAAGTTTTCCATAGCAAGAGATTTTCACAACCTCCTTAATAAATTTTCTGGCTGCCTTCCAGAAGGAAGCCCATGGATGATCCAATCCAGCCACTTGGTTTCATAGGGAAGAAGCTGCAGTGTAGAAAGGTGAGATTTACCCAGGCTCAGAGAGATAGAAGGACAGGAGATTCCAACAACACCTATTCATTGTCTGATTCGCATCCTCTGGCACCTGGCTGCAGCTTTGGAACAATGGACTCCCATTCACCAGCTTAATAACATGTCATGCATTCTGGTCATGCACCCATTTTTCTGTGAAAGAGATGAAAAACCTGGCTGAAATTATAATTTGATTCTCTAAACACAAAGACCTTTTTCAGTCAACTCTAGAAATGAACACTAACTAGACGCTGAATCAACAACCATCAATTTTTGCAGCAGTGAAATAAATATATGGAGAGATGCAGTGACGGCGGGTTATAAAAGACGGTTAGGGAAAGCTGTGATTATGTGTGTGTTTGGCTCTGCTCCCAGCAATAAAGCATTTATCCATCAGCCATGTGGCAGCGACATTTTCCATATCAAGGGCAAGATCAAGGTAAATGAATATCTAAAGAGACCCTTTTTGAAAATAGATCATCAGTATAGCAACCTAAAAAATGCTTACCAGGAAGTGCTTCACTAGCAATATTACAGTACATAGGAGGGGCAAAAACCCTCTTCCATTAAATTCTAACACACCAGTGCTTTAGTGGTAGAATAAACAACCACGACAGCATGAAGGTTAACTGCCTCTGCATAAAAGAGGAGACCAACGAAGGGGATTTGTCAAGTATATGGTGGCATCGCTCAGTGTCTGAAGGAGTTAAATGAATGCATGAACAGCTGTAATGCTGAACCCATTAATAAATGTGATGGTGAAATGGCCTTGAGTGAAGCATTATTATTTGTTATGAACTAAAATGGGCTGTTTGTTTGTGATACATCTTAAAAAGTACCTTAAAATAGCTAGAGAGGTCCATTACCTCCTTACCCCATCCATACTCAAAGGTCTTGTCCTCGGAGTCAGAGCTGAAGGAGCTTCGGGCAGCATACTTAGCAGCGGGTAGAGGAGTTATGAAATCTCCCAGATCTCCGCTTAAACTTTACTCAGTTCAAAGAGGCCTTTCCCTGAACCCACAGTCTAAATTAACTTTCTTTGGTATCAGTCACCATATTTCTTCACGCACTGTTGCATTTGCTATGTTTGTTCCACAGAGGTACTTCCTACCTGTCTTCTCGGTGACGACTGTGAACTCTAGCAGGGTAGGTGCCTGTGTGCCCACCGAAGCCCATTCATTGATGCAAAATGTACCTAGGAAGCCCCTACCTACCTTAGTGAGGCGTTGTGATGCTGCCCTCGTGTTGTTTTACATCCCGATGGGGGACAGAGACCAAAAACAACTAAACAAACCGGATGATTTTAGATAATAATACGGGAGACTGTTCAGAGAAGCTCTCCCTGAAGAAATGAGACTAAGGAATACTGAGAAGTTTTGGGAGAGGACCACTCCAGGCAACGAGAAGAGGAAGTGGAAAGACCCCAAGGTGGAAATGAGTCACCATGGCTGGAACCTAGTGAGTGAGGGCAAGATGAGCTCAAGGAGGTAAATTGGAGCTGGACCATGTGCTTGGCAAAGAATAAACACTCATTAAACATTTATTGAATGAATGAATGAACGCATGTCAACTAGAAAGACAGGTAGAATGTAATTCTTGCTGCCTTGTGCAAGACTGCAGGTGACCAGAATACAAAAGTAAAGGCTAGATGTTAAGTGTTCTTACCACAAAAATAACTATGTGAGTAATGTATTTGTTAATTAGCTAGATTTAACCATTCCACAATATATAATAATTCAAAACATCATGTACATGATAAATGCATATAATTTTGTCTGTCAATTTTTAAAAAACAGTGGTTGCTCTAGCTGCAGTCCCCAACCCCTGGGTCTCAGACCATTACCAGTCCATGGCCTGTTAGGAACCGGCCGCACAGGAGGAGGTGAGTGGAGCTTCATCTGTATTTACAGCCGCTCCCCTCCACCCACAGTGCATGGAAGAATTGTCTTCCATGAAACTGGTCCCCGTGCCAAAAAAGGTTGGAAACTGTTGTTCTAGAGTTTACAATGTTCATATTTAATTTATTATAGTCTACCTTCAAGAATATTATACCGCTCCAGGTATAGTTTAAGAATCTTATGATAATATGTACACAATTCCTCCCATCTTTTGTGATTTTTTTTTTTAAGAGACAAGGTCGGCTGGGCCCGATGGCTCACTCCTGTAATTTTAGCACTCTGGGAGGCCGAGGCAGGAGAGTCGCTTGAGCTCAGGAGTTTGAGAACAGCCTGAGCAAGAATGAGACTCCATCTCTACTAAAAATGGAAAAAATTAGCCAGGCATGGGTGGCACAGGCCCGTAGTCCCAGCTACTCTGGAGGCTGAGGCAGGAAGATCACTTGAGCCCAGGAGTTTGAGGTTGCTGTGAGCTAGGCTGACGCCACAGCACTCTAGCCCTGGAGACAGAGGAAGACTCTGTCTCAAAAAAAAAAAAAAAAAAGCCCTCACCGTGGTTCACACCTGTAATCCTAGCACTCTGGGAAGCCGAGGCAGGTGGATTGTTTGAGGTCAGGAGTTCAAGACCAGCCTGAGCAAGAGCAAGACCCAGTTTCTACTAAAAAATAGAAAGAAATTAATTGGCCAACTAAAAATGTATAGAAAAAAATTAGCCAGGCATGGTGACACATGCCTATAGTCCCAGCTACTTGGGAGGCTGAAGCAGAAGGATCACTTGAGCCCAGGAGTTTGAGGTTGCTGTGAGCCACACTGATGCCATGGCACTCTAGCCTGGGTGACAGAGTGAGACTCTGTCTCAGGGAAAAAAAAAGAAAGAAAGAAAAGAAAAGAAAAGAAAAAGAGACAAAATCTTACTCTGTTACCCAGGCTGGAGTGTGGTAGCACAATCATAGCTCACTGTAGCCTCGAAGCGATCCTCCTGTCTCAGCCTCATGCCTAGCTAATTTTTTTCTTTCTTTTTCTTTCTCTTTTTGGTAAAGATAGGGTCTCACTATGTTGCTCAGGCTGGTCGGGAACTCCGGGCCTCCCAAAGCGATTGGATTACAGACGTGAGCCACCACACCCAGCCCTTTGTGATATTTTTGTTTTACAATTATTTTACGGTCATAATTCCCACAATCCACTTATTTTAAATTTGTTTACACTGTAAAATATCATTAATTGATTTAAAAATAACAAAAGGGCCTCCATAAAAAAAAAGTAGGTTGGTCCGATGGTGGTGGGTTATCAGAACTTATTAACATTAGTGTCACTAAAGTCCTTATACAAGCCCCCACTGCTAAATGTGGCAAAAAAAAAAAAAAAGTAGAGGCTAGAAACTTGAAACTTCAAGAAAACCACAGCAGGTAAATAAGACGAGGCCTGGGGACTCATGGACAATGGAAGTGAGATATCCGAGGCAGTGTGTAACAAACCCCTCACTGCTGCAAAGGCAGTTGGGACAAGGGAGCTAAGTGCAGGCTGACATTCTGTGGGAAGGTTCCTGAAGGCAGGGTGTGAACTGGGCTTTGAATCACACACAGGAATTTATCAGGGAAGGGAGGTCACTCCAGGAAAATCAGTCTTATCACATTATAAGATGGAACTACCACATTTATTTCTAGAACGTTATGTAAGTCCACACTATGCTCATTACACAGGAGGACAATTGATCACATTCACGAAGCACAGAGTTGGATCAAAAGTTTTCTTTATTTTAGGCTCAGCTGCCCTTGAAATTCGTATTCATAGTCTGCACCTTGGCGGGGAATGACCTGTCTTCTGCTTATCTTACGGTGAAACTGATGAGCATTAGGGTACAAGGTATGTTCTCATTCCCTCGTTTGAAGCTCTCTAGCCTGCCATTCTTGTTGTAGTGGTTTAGCTCCTTTTTAGCAGTTTGTTAATTAAACTCCTTTGGGAGTTGTCCAGGGCAATGCAGCCTCCCATTACAAGGTCTGTAAGACATGAGTCACAGCACCGCCACCCAACCCAGTGGCCTAGACACTCTCTAGGTGTCATTCTTGTCACCCTTTCTGCTCCCATCTGGGTCTCATCAGCGAGCTCCTAACAATCCTACCTCTCAGATAACTCTCGTTTCTGCCTCTTCTGCTCCCTTCTCGCCACCACTGCCTGATCAGCCCCTTGTCATTTCTTGCCTGAATCCTACCCTGTAATTGCCACCCTACCTCCAGTTCCTTTTAAACATTCCTCTCCACCCCCCATAGCCTTCTGTGACTGCTTGAACATTCACTGTAATAACACACACACACACACTCTTCACAATTTGCCATTTTTTCATCCTCTTCCCCCTCCCTGCCTCCCAAACATCCTGAGTTCAAGAAAACTGAGCTACTTACAGTCCCCCAGAGCCACATGCTGTTGAAGTTCCATCCTTGTGTCTGCAGTTTCCTCTGTTTAGAATGTCCTTGCTCAACCCTGTGTGGACTCTTCTTAGTCAGCCTTCAAGACTCGCCTCAAATATCTGATCTCTATGAGCATGGCTGGGGTTTTTTCTTCTGCAGATCCTGTAGCATCTCAAATAAAAATTCTATTTTAGCATTTACTACATTGCTGTCATTAATAGTAGACACATCCATCTCACCTGTCATAGGTAGGAGCTACATGCTAGCCATATTTATATCCCGTTCTTAATACAGCATCAGTAAATACTTGAGTTAATGACTAAGTAAATTTATTTTTATATTGTTAGGACATTATTATGCACGCCTAGTTCTTACAACTACCTCCAGCCCAGGGAAATATTGTTATCTTCCCAGGAAAGAAATAAAATTAGAGTACAAAGAAGCCATCAACCCAACTTCCCTCTGAGAGACTGCAAATACTGAGGTCCATTTGGAACCTTTGCCCCTTGGTTTACAGGGCACAGGAGATGGCCTGGCTCCCTTAGCCTTCTTTGGCAATGGGTGGGTGGCCATGAGGATAAGCTGACCTGTCACTATCCCAACTCAAACAGCCACTGACCAACAAGAAACTCCTCATAGCAGTCTGGACTTATGTACCACTCCGTGACTCACTTAATCACAAATGTCCCAGGCACTTGCCTCAAAGCGTTTATGGTACAATGACACTCCAGAGACCATAATTACAAACATGTGTCATAAAGTAATTAGAACAAATTCCTGTCACTATTTTGAAACCCAGGACTCAAGTTATGAAGGGCAAGAAATCTCCAACATTAGGGAGCAGGAGGAGGGCAAAAAAAGAAAAAAGAAAAGAAATCTCCAACAGTGCAAACAATTTAATTCCGTTCTAGAACAAAGGGGATACTAGTATTTGGTGCAATGGGCTTTGCACCAAGGATTTTGTTAATAGCAACAACTGTATGAGAACTTAGTATGTTGCAGGCATTGTTCTAGAGCAGTTTATGTGTATTATCTTATTTCACTCTCATGATAGCTCTTTAAGGTAGGTAGATACTATTTTAGCTACATTTTCCAGATGTTGGGAGTGTTTGGGGACACAGAGTCTAGATAACGAGGGTAGGAAGCAACACTATGGAGCTTCAAAACCAGACTCAGTCTAGCTCTATAGCCCACGATGTTAGCTAGGGCAGCCCGTCAGAATATACCCCCCAGAACACCCAGAATCATTGGAGCAGATCAGGAATAAGTCAGAGAACTCTCAGAATACTCTTCTCTTTCTATGCCATTGCACATGGCTCTTTAAGACCTGCATCCCTATCCCCTGTCCACCACCCCTGCCCCATCTCTACTCCTCCAGCCTCACCTCTGCGCTCTCCCCACCTGCATTCTGCACTCCAGCCAATCTGAGCCCTTCTCAGTTGCCTGCATCTGCAGGCCTCTTGTCTGTAGGCCTTATACATGATGTCTCCTCCACCAGGACCTCTGTCCTCTTTCCCCTGTGCACCCGGCCAACTCCTGTTCAGCTTTCAGGTCTCAGCTTTGCCCTCACAATCTCTGGGGAAAGCTCCTCTGCCCACCCTGCCTGGGTTGGTTGCCCTTCTCCCTGTATGCTCCTCAATTCCTCTAGTTTTCTCTATCACAGACCTATCACACGGTAGGGTAATTGCTTGTCTCCCAACTGTGCCCTCCATGTCATCATAATTAAATGCTCATCGCCCAGCACAATGTCTCACATATGGTGACATATGGTAGACAATAAATATTGGATGGAAGAAGAAATTTAAAAATTAATGAATTGAATAAATGCTGTTTATCACTTGCTCTTAGATGGGACACTTTTAAGAGAATCTCAAAAGAATCTCTAAGATTTCATCAAAAATTGATGCCCTCGTGACATCTTCTCCCCTAGCAAATTAAGGAGGCCCGTGGATTTCTCTAGCTAAAATAAGAGGCTACAAGGATCAAGCAATAATGACCTCTGAAACCTCTTTTCTAGCTCTCAGCCCAAATATCAGTTATCAGATGGCACCAAGACTCTTTTTTTTCTGAGACATTGTCTCTGTCACCCTGGCTAGAGTGCAGTGGCATCTTCATAGCTCACTGCAACCTGGAACTCCTGGGCTCAAGTGATCCTCCTGGCTCAGCCTCTTGAGTAGCTGGGACTACAGACAAGTGCCACCACACCTGGCTAATTGCTCAGCTGGTTTTGAACTTCTGAACTCGAGGGATCCTCCGGCCTCCTCAGCCTCCCAGAGTGCTAGGATTATAGGCGTGAGCCACCGAGCCCAGCCCTAAAGCAAGACTCTTATTTTTTTTTTTTAAAGCAAGACTCTTAATACTGCTCTAAGGTGAACTTAATTCTGATGCATTTTTATTAATAAAACAACGTCTGGGTATGGTCCAGCTTTGGGCTTATAAACACGCTGTCTACTTTTCGTTATATTTTCATAAGTAGTTCTACATCATTGCTAAGCTATGCGAATGAGCTTTTCATGATTCCTAATGAGCACGCTCTTAGTCACAACACGAGGTAGCCCTCATGATAACAATCATGTAAGGAAATTGTTTTCATCTTGAATACAGACCTTTGTTCTGTCCTAGGATAGAAAGTTGAAAATCGGGGAAACAGACTTTTGTGTAATATTCCATTCATTCTTCTTTCTGAAAGACAGAAGGTAGGAACCATCCTAGATGCATTCTGAGGTTTCCAGTTCTTAATATTCTGTGAGCCTGTGAAGTCATAAAGTGTATGAAAGCACTAATAATACTAAACAAATGTTATAGGCTGAGTGTGCCCCCCCAATTCATATGTTGAAGTCCTAAGTCCAGGTATCTCAGAATGTGACTGTATTTGGAGATAGGGCCTTTAAAGAGGTGATCAAGTTAAAATGAGGTCATTAGGGTAGGTCCTCATCCAGTCTCACCGGTGTCCTTATAAGAAGATGAGATTAGGAAACAGATAGGACACAGAGGAGAGGCCATGGGAGAACAGGATGAGAAGGCGGCAAGCCAAGGAGAGAGGCCTCAGGAAACCAAACCTGCTGACACCTTAATCTTGGATTAAGTATTAAAATACTAGTGCATGATGCATTTTATCTGCCATCTTGGCTAAGGATGTTTTGATTCAGCTTTTTCAATGCAGATATTTTAATTAAAATAGTACTAATATTTATCCATTGTGGTTAAGAAATAATTTTTGGTGTGAATGCCATTAAGCCAATTTAATTCTTTAGTCCATTTTCTACAGAGAATAACTAAACTATTTTCAGTGTTTTTTCATTTTAAATTTTGTTCAGCTGAAGTAATTTTCATTGAATTGATTTTTATGAATATATTTTTCATAACAAAGATATGATTCATCAATGAATGTTTTGTCCAAATATAATTTGGCCAATTAGAGCCTTTTAGAAACTTTCTGCTGTAGTTGTTATTTGTACTAAAGTTAGATTTTCCAGGTAAAATTTCAGAGGTCAAATAACTTTGGCAAAATTTGAATCTTTTGTCATTTTTCTAAAAAATAACAGCTTTATTGAGACATAATTCACTAACCATAAAGTTCATCCTTTTAAGGTGTACAGTTAACTGGTTTTAAGTGTATTCACAGGGCTATGCACCCAACACCATTATCAAATTCCAGAATATTTGCATCACCCTAAAAAGACCTTTCCCATTCTTCCCTCCATGTCCCCCAGACTCAAGCAATCTACTATCTGTCTCTATGGACTTGCGTATTATGGACATTGCATATACAGACATGCTTCACTTAATGATGGGGATACCTTATGAGAAATTCACCATTAGGCAATTTCACTGTCATATGAACATCACTGACTGTACTTACATAAACCTAGATAGTACAGCTTACACCACACCTAGGCTATATGGTATAGCCTATTGCTCCTAGGCTATGCACATGTACAGCATGTTACTGTACTAAATCCTGTAGGCAGTTGGAATACAATGGTAAATATCTGTGTATCTAAACATATCTAAACATAGAAATGGTACAGTAAAAATAATACAGTATTATAATCTTATGGGACCACCATTATTTATGCAGTCCATCCTTGAGTGAAATGTCATTATGCAACACATGCCTATAAATGAATTGAAACAATAGGTGACCTTTTGTGTCTGACTGCTATCATTTAGCATAATGTTTTCAAAGTTCACCCATCTGGTAATATGTATCAATACTTCACTCTTTAATGGCTGCATAATATTCTGTTATATGGGTATGCCATATTTTGTGTATCTACTCATCAGTTGATAGACATTTGGGTAATTTTCAGGTTTTGGCTATTATGAACAATATTACTATGAACCTTCATGTACAAGTTTTTGTACAGACACATGTTTTCAATTCTCTTGGGTATATACCTAGGAGTGAAATTATTACTAATCATATAACTCCATGTTTAACTTTTTGAGGAACTGCCAGACTGTTTCGCAAATTGGATGCACCATTTTACATATCTTCCCCTAAGTTTTATTATCATAGACCATGTGCAATTTTGGCTTTTTCAGTTTTCTTTTCTGTTTATTGATACTACCAATAATATTCAGTGACAATTGTACAAAAATATGGTGGCTTGCATTTATTTCTTAGGAAATTAGAAATTCTAGGATATACTTGTTGTCCAGAATTGGTTTATTTCGTTTACGTATTTATTTATGTTAGAGACAGGGTCTTACTCTGTCACCCAAGCTGGAGTGCAGTGGCTCAATCATAGCTCACCTTGAACTCCTGGGCTCAAATGAAGTTATCCTCCTGCTTCAGCCTCCAAAGTAGCCAGGACTACAGGTGCACAGCACCCTGCCTGGCTATTTTGTTAATTTTTGGTAGAGACAGGGTCCTGCTAAGTTGTCCAGGCTGGTCTCAAACCCCTGGCCTCAAGTGATCCTCCTGCCCTGGCCTTCCAGAATGCTGGAATTACAAGTGTGAGCCACCACACCTAGCCCAGAATTGGTTTATTACAGGGGTCAGAAAACTACAACCCATGGGTCATATTTAGCTTGCTGCCTGTTTTTATATGAATCACACACTAAGAATATTTTTTTTTGTATTTATAGATGGTTGAAAACTCAAAAGAAGAATATTTTGTGATGCATAAAAAGTATATAAAATTCAAATTTCATTGACAATAAAAAAAATTTTATTAGAATATAGCCACATTCATTTATCTAGGTACCATCTATAACTGCTTTCTTGCTACACTGGAAAAGTTAAGTAAGTAGTTGTGACAGAAAGTATGTGAACTGCAGAGCCTAAAGTATTTACTATTTTGGTACCAGTTACTCCAAGAGAAGCGTAAAAAAAACAAACAAAAAACTAAAAAATAGAAAAAAATAAATAAAATTTTTATTATCTGGTCCTTTACAGAAAAAGGTCTATCATGTGGCTAATCCAATTCATCTTTATCTTTCAGATCACATGATGTGATGGGTACCAAATTCCAAATAGTTAGCAAAGAAAGAGCAAATGGCAGCTACCAGCTGTGAGCCTCAGACTGCTACCAATTTGAACTGTTATGATCCATAATGAGACCAATATAGAAATTGAGAGTAAGCCTTAGAAACTTATAGAAAATTGACATAGTAATTTTATATCTGTTGAGTCTAATACTTGAAAAATGGGATTGATGCTTTATATGTCTTTGGGTTTTTTATTTCATCTTTCTAGCAATTCATTTTTATTATATTTTATCAGTTCACGAAAAATTTTATTTTATTTTATTTTTTTTTTTGAGATGGAGTCTTGCTCTGCCACCTGGGCTAGGGTGCTGTGGTGTCACCCTAGAAGTTCACAGCAACCTCAACCTCCTGGGCTCAAATGATTCTCCTGCCTCAACCTCCTGAGTAGCTAGGACTACAGGCATGGCCCACCACGCTGGCTAATTTTTCTATTTTTAGTAGAGACAGGATCTCACTCTTGCTCAGGCTGGTCTTGAACTCCTGACCTCAAGCTATCTCCCACCTCAGCCTCCCAGAGTGCTAGATTACAGGCGTGAGCCACCACTCCCTGACCAATATTTTTTAAAAGGCTGGTCCTTTAATACAGTTTGAAAAGCACTCAAATAGAGAATCAATGTCTTTAGTATCAAAGTGGCTGTACTGGGACATAAGCATCCTGAGGGCAGTGGCCTCACCTGCTCTGTGCACCTCTCTTTCCCCCAGCACCCCATGACAATGCCTGGCACCCTGCTGTAGGTGATCAGTAAATACTAGGAGGATATACCAACCTGAAACAACTCACTTCCTAACTCCAGTATCCTCACCAAAGAATACCATTTGCTAGGTTTGTTTTTGGTTTTTAATTTACTTTCAGAATCAATTTAGACCACAGACTCTAGAGCCAGGCCTATGTTCAAATCCCAGCCTTAACCTTTACTAGCTAGGTTATTCTGGGCAAGTCACCCAACTCTCTATAATTCTTCATCTATAAAATGGAGATAATGGTGTCCTCTTGATAAAGTTATTAGGATAAGTAACTGAGTTAATATGTGTAAATTACTTAGAAGAGTGCCTTGCATACAGTAAGAACTCAATAAATGTTAGTTTTTATTACTACGGTATAAATATGTAAAGTGTCCTAGCATTTCAGGGTCCCAGCAGGAAAAAATTTAAAAAATAAAATAAAAAAAGAAGAATAAAAGAAGAAAAAATAAATAAATAAATATGTAAAGTGTATATGCATGAAGTGATCACAGCACTGTCTTATATTAGCTGCCCAACATGGCACTTCATTCATCTTTTTAATGTAATCACATTTTATATTCCTGACAAATATAAGATCCCCAGCCTTTTGAAACAGTCTTTCCAGGTTAAGGTTGTCAGATACTTTGGAAAATTGTAAGATAACTATTTGTACATGATTTTTCATGAATTTGTAAATTATTCCTTATAAATTTGATTAATACAGTTCAAAGACCTAACATCGAGTATATAAAGTGCAGCCCATAATTGGTACAAGTAATGAGTAGAAGTTTCGATTCTGTTATCCCACATACAACACCTACCCACCCCCAATTCCAAATAAACTTTAAAAAAATCAAAATGTTTTCAGAGTGAATTTCCCTAAGTCTGTGGCAGCCCCTTCTTACGCAGGTCCCCAGGCACTGCAGGGGTGGCAGTGAGTGGCTACCCTGAGCAATGACCCTCACTGAACTCATATCCTGGGACAGTGTTCAGGATTACTGGAAGACACATAGCTGAACCAGTTCTGCAGGAAAAGTCTTGCCCTCCACATGCCTTCTTGCCATCTCATTCCTCCCCATCTGGCTGTTGCTCTGCCTTGAGCCCAGAATAAATCTCCTCCCAGCCTCTGCCTACTGAGAATGTAGACATCCTTCAAGACCAGACACCACTGCTACTTCTGTGGCAACTCTCCAGATCCCATGTAGTCAGAAATAATAAAAATAACAAAATCTTTATGTTATCATTCTTGTTCAAAGTCTGTCTTGTCCACTAAGCTGACCCCAGAGCAACTACCAAAGTGCTTTGTACATATTAAGGGAGGAAAACCCAACAAATCATGTTCTCTAGGAAACTTGATCAGGCATCCACAAGCTATTCTTTTGTTGTCTGCCTTCCCCTACTACCCTAAATGCCATGAGGGCAGGGATCTTAACTGTCTTGCTTATTAGCCAGGGACTGGCACTAGTAGGTGCTAAGTAAACACTGATCGAATAAATGGATGGATGAATGATTAAGGGATCGAGGCCATCTGGTATCTTATTCTAACTGATGAGACAGAAGATTTCAAAATTACCTTACCCCAGACCTTAATGATCCAGTTGTTCTTTCTCAAGATCGAAAGCAGAATTGTATACCATAAGGTCACACATAGCATAAACAGCATACTGATATGAACTGTGAGGGTTGTTTAAGGAACAGATCTATGTTTTCTTTACTTCCTTTAGACAACTTTAAATCATCTTGTTTTTCTGGGAGCAAAGCTTCCAGTTGTCTAGGTCATTTCTCTCCTAATGTTCTCATGCCAACAGGATCATCCATTTTTGTAACATTTTACGATTTCATCTGTCTTGGGTGACAATAGCCTCCCCTGGTCACAGATCAACGAGCCACATGACCTGGGTAATACTAAAGGCTCGGGCTTAGAGCACAAATTCCAGCCAGGGACTGGGGTTATCTAAAGGTCAGGGACTAATTAAACCAAGGTTACTAGCCAGTTGTTTTTACTGCCTATCGTGGGCATGGGTGTTAACCCTCCCAGGGACCTGACAGAAGGGACTCCAGAAGGTAATGTAAGTGTCATCCGCCTATGTTGGCACTCTCTTTGTTTAGTTACAGAGTATCACAGTCACTAAGGTTCCAAAAAGTCACAGGATCATAGATATTAATGCTAGACGGGACCATAGAGAGAGTATAATCCAGGGGTTCCAAGCTCCAAGGCCTAGAGTGGCCCAACGGGTTATTTAATTGAAAGAAGATTGCCAGGCGGGGCCTGGGGAGACTGCAAAGAACAGGCTCATCTAAAAAGAGGGGCAGAATCTCAGGTCAAGCTACCTATTGCCAACTAGTATGTATAACCCAAAATGCCAGTTCTTTTTTTTTTTTTAATAATTTTTTTTTTTTTTTTAAAGCTGACTTCAGATTTTCATGAGCTATCTCTCATTCTTTTTTCAATTGTGGTAAAATGCACACAACATAAAATTTACCAATTTTTACCAACAAAAGAAAATAAAGAAAACAAAAAAGAAAAAGAAAAAATTTACCATTTGAACCGTCTTTAAGTGTACAGTTCAGAAGTGTTAAATGCATCACATTGTTGTGCAGTCTCCCAAACTCTTTTCACCTTGCAAAACTGAAACTCTGTACCCATTGAACAATAACTCCCCATTCCCCTTCCTGCAGCCCTTGGCATCCACCTTTCTATTTCCTATCTCTGTGATTTTGACTACTCTAGATACCTCATCAAAGTGGAATCAGGCTGGGCATAGTGGATCAGTCCTGTAATCCCAGCACTTTGGGAGGCTGAGGCGAGAGGATTGCTTAAGGCCAGGAGTTCCAGACCAGCATGTAACGAGATGTCATCTCTACTAAATAAATAAATAAATAAATAAATAAATAAATAAATAAATGGATTTTTTAAATTAGCTGAGTGGGGTGGCACACACCTGTAGTCCCAGCTACTTCGGAGGCTGAGGCAGGAGGATTGCTTAAGCCCAGGAGTCTGAGGTTGCAGTGGGTTATGATCGAGCCACGGCATTCTAGCCGTCTCTTAAAAAAAAAAAAAAGACTTGTTTCACTCAGCATACTGTCCTCAAGGTTCATCCATGTTGTAGCATATGTCAGAATTTCCATCCTTTTTAAAGCCAAATAATATTCTATTGTATGTATATTTCACATTTTATCCATTCATCCGTTGATGAACACTTGCATTGCTTTGGGGTATTGGCTTTGCTATAACCATGGGTGTACAATAGTATCTCTTTTGAGACCCTGGTTTCAATTCTTTTGGGGCATATACCCAGAAGTAGAATTGACAGATCAAATGGTGATTTTATTTTGAATTTTTTTAGGAACCACTGTACTATTTTCCATAGCAGTTATATCATTTTACATTCCCCAAAACAGCGCACAAGGGTTCCAGTCTCTTCATATCCAAAAAGAACCAAAACTTGGTCTTTGTTGTTGTTTTGATAATAGCCATCCTAATGGGTATATTTCACCATGGTAGTTTTTCACTGTGATTTTGCATTTCTCTGATGATTGGTGATGCCGAGCATCTTTTCATGTGCTTGTTGGCCTTTGTATGTCTTTTTTTGAAGAAACATCTATTCAAGTCCTTTGGCCATTTTTAAATCATTGTTTGTTTTATTCTTGTTGAGTCAATTTTAAAATAATGAACACCAATTCAAATTTTATTAAAAGCAAAATACTATGCAGACAAAATAGATGCTTTCAGGAAGTACAGGGTCCAGAGACCTCCATTTGGTGATCTGATATGGGGCCAACAACCTCACCTTGCAGATGAGGAAATCAAAGCCTAGCTCATCAACTTGTTCCAGTGTCTGGGGCAGAATTAGACTTGAGGTCCTCTAACTGACAGGCCATTGGGAAATTTCTTAAAACACCAGAGCCAACACCTCAGATTTGTAAGAGGTTACAACTTGCTAAAAATTCACGACTGGACTTAGTGACTTGTGGGGGAAAGTGCAAGAGGCTACAGAACAAGACAATCAGGAACTTTCAGAAAGGAATTTTCTCTGGACACTGTCTCCTTTCTCTAGAGGCAGAAGCAAGGAGCTGGAGATGTATTCATTATGGATTGACAATGCACCAAGAGAAGCCTGTCTGCCGCATTCATCATTGCTTAGAGGTCCCCGACTTCTGCTTCCAATACTGCTCTCTACTCTCAAAGTGATTTCTTTTTGATTCTATTTATAAAAAGGAATGTGACCCTCCAGCTGGGCAGGGCTAAGTGCATGTGGGGGACACAAGGGGATGTTAAAATCGTATTTCTGCTTGAGTCTGGCATGTGGCTTCCCAAGAGTACGTATGGCAATGAGAACTTGGGATGGTTGTTATTTGGGGTACAGCTCTCTGGGGAGGAAAAATAAGCAACATTCTTGAGATGAAATGGCAAATGTGGGAAGATACCCATTTTAGAAAAGGGGGTGGACTTTCTCCTTCTGGGCAAGACTCACAACCTGACTTGCTCATTACTGGAGAAACAGAGTGTTTCTGCCTCTAACTTGTTGTGTGCCCTAAGGTGAAATTCTGTACTTCCTTCCTTCTACTTAACTTTGTTTCTTTATAACACTGGGGGAAAGTTACACAGATGCAGAGTTGCCTGTCTTGATGATAGCAGCATTTAATCACATTAAATTGACATAAATCAAATATCCATGCCATCCTGCCTTGGCTGGTGTCTACTGCTCTACCGGCCCCTCTACCAACTTCAGCTGCCTTTAGTGTTTCTGGAATTGAGAATCTGAACAGATGCAGAAGCAGTCGCCATGAACGCAGGGGCCTCATTCTAACTCATTTGTTAGCAGACACCAGTTTAAAATTTCTGGTCACCTGGGGCAAACCATTAGCCAGCAACTCCCAGATCTGATCAAATCTGATGTTGCCAGGAGAAGTGCTACTTGCCACTTTCCTTGTGGCTTGAGGCTGCGGGTGGTGCAGAGGAAAGTTTGAAGGGGTAGTTGATATTTGAAAAAGCACTTGAGGCCAAATTGCTAAGTACTCCCAATGGCCCACAACTAGCTGTATTATCCACATTCTAGGGTTGAATATTGATGGTTTCATGACACAACCATAATTTAAGACCCTCTAAGTGATGCCTTTTCACACCAGGGCTGGAGCGTGCAATGCTCCCTTTTCTGTTTTCTTTGGCCATCCAATGTCCTCCGTGGAATAAGCTCAGGACAGCGGGTTTGGCAAATGTTTGCATAGACCAGTAAAGGCCCAGTGTGGAGCACCACGTATTTAAAAAGTGTGCCCAGGTTTGTGAGTGTTTTAGTTTACACTGCCTGATGTGTTAGCAAGATGAAGCCAGAAATGAGTTTTTGTTATAATCTTCTAGTTCAGGGCAAAGGCCTTCTCTTACTCATCTTTTTATTCCCACTATCTAGTCCAGGGCCTGGCCCAGGCTAGAGCCTCCCAGCCCAATAAACTCTTAATCATCCCACAGTTCATTCACTCATCTGAATGCGGATAGAGCACACACTGTGTGCAAGGCATTGTCCCAAGAGAGACAGCCAGGTCCCTGCTCTCAGGGACTTACAGCCCAGAGCTTCACCTGCAGAAAGCTTCCCTTTCCCCATCATCCCTCTTGGATGTGCCCTGAAGATCCTGCTACTATCCCAAAAACCATACTTACTACAGGGTCCCATAATCACCTGTGCAGATTTCTTGAGTACAGGGCAGTGAGTTACTCATCTTTATAATCTCAGAGTCCAGAACCAAGCATGGTGCTCTGAAGGTGCAAGTTAATCTCTGAATCTACACCTCCTCACAGGCTGCCTAAGACAGGAAGAAGAGACACAGTAGAATGTGGTTTATCCCCTGTGCTAACCAGCTGCTTGGTAACTGCCCATTTACTGACCTGTAAGTACATGGTCATTGGGCTTTAAGTTCCCCAAGAGTAAGGACCGTATCTTATTTACTGTTGTAGCCCAACACACAGCAATAGTAGGTACTCCATAAACGTTTGTTAGATCATTGAACAAATAAGTGAATTATGAATAAAATGAAAGATGCTTAAATATAAAAATGCTACCCAATTATAATGATACAGTACTTAAAGAGTGATAAAAGATTATTCTGATATCTTTGACCTGCTGTTTGGGAGATGGTGATGGCACTCCTACTTTAGAGCAAACGCTTATCAGAGGATATACAGAAATCTGTCAATGATTGAACCATTGGCTCCTATTATCAGATCATGCAGTGAAAACACTTTAACCCCTTTTCACTTAACCGACTCACCGGGTTAATGTAGGTCTTTGTTTCTTCTCTAGAACACACTGACTTGTCACCAGACACCCACTAACGGGGTGCAGCTGGGAGGGTCTTCAATTGTGCACCTGAGTTCTGTTCCCACCGGATGAACTGTATGCTTTCCAAACTTACTAGAGAGTGTTCCCACTCCCATTTGTGTCCATTGCTACTGTTATTATAATTTTACAATTTAATTAAATATTGTAAAGCTGATAAAATAAGAATACAAAACAAGAGTTTTTATTTTTATAAAAATTAAGTTGAATGTTTTGGGGAAAGTTTATAAAATAAATCATTCATAATATTGTCAAATTAGGTGCAAGCTAGTCAACTCTAAAAGTTTGGGGGCAGAAAAATCTACTAAGGTTCTGCATTCAAAATTGGAAAATGTGGGCGTGGTGGCTCACACCTGTAATCCTAGCACTCTGGGAGGCTGAGGCGGGCGGATCGCTCGAGGTCAGGAGTTCGAAACCAGCCTGAGTGAGACCCCGTCTCTACCAAAAATAGAAATAAATTAATTGGCCAACTAAAATATATATATAGAAAAAATTAGCCGGGCATGGTGGCACATGCCTGTAGTCCCAGCTACTCGGAAGGCTGAGGCAGTAGGATCGCTTGAGCCCAGGAGATTGAGGTTGGTGTGAGCTAGGCTGACGCCACGGCACTCACTGTAGCCTGGGCAACAAAGTGAGACTCTGTCTCAAAAAAAAAAAAAAATTGGAAAATGTGGGTAATCATTTATAGAAACTGTGCAAAAGAGGCCGGGCGCGGTGGCTCACGCCTGTAATCCTAGCACTCTGGGAGTCCAAAGTGGGCAGATCACTCAAGGTCAGGAGTTCAAAACCAGCCTGATCAAGAGTGAGACCCTCAAACTCCTGGGCTCAAGAGATCCTTCTGCCTCAGCCTCCTGAGTAGCTGGGACTACAGGTGCTCACCACGATGCCCTACTAATTTTTCTATTTTTAGTAGAGATGGGGGTCTCACTCTTGCTCAGGCTGGTCTTGAACTCCTGACCTCAAGCAATCCTCCCGCCTCAGCCTCCCAGAGTGCTAGGATTACAGGCATGAGCCACCTCGCCTGACCAACTCTAATATTATTATGCAATGGAAACAAAAGACTATTTTCTTAAATAGATGCCCTCTCTAAATGGCTTATTTTCAGAAAGGGAAAAATAGGAAACTGACTTTTGTTGAGTACCTTCTAGAGCAGGTGCTTTTCATATCTAATTTCATGTAATCTTCACAAACACCCCATGAGCTTGAGCTCACTGGCCCCATTTTCTAGATGAGGAAACTGAGCCCCAGAGAGGTTAACCAAGGTCACATAGCCAGTACTAGAGAAGTGGCATGTGACCCACTATGAGCCAATATACTTCCCAAGTCAACAAATTACTTCTTATGATTTGTCCCACATCTGACATCCCTTTTTGCCCCCGCCGACCCCCAAATAAAGCAGTACGATGGCCATGTATTACACTTCTTTCCAAAAAGTTCCAGCTACCTCAAGGGGATTTTTTTGGTATCATTATAGGCATGTGTCTAAGCTAAGCAGCTCCCCTACCCTCCTCCAACACTGGCTGAGGTTGCAAAGACCCTATACAAAGCCCCTATGCTATGCTATCGTCCTGCTATTCTAGAAATTCTCTAGGCTACCCCTAACGCTTCTACTTTCAATCCCCCCCACCTCTGTGTGTGTGTGTTATGGATTGAATTTTGTCTCCTCAAAAGATATTGAAATCTATGACTGTGACCTTCTTTGGCAATAGTGTCCTTACAAATGATCGAGTTAAAATGAGTATTAGGTGGGCCCTCATCCAGTATGACTGGTGCCCTAATGAAAAGGGGAAATTTGGACATAGAGACAGACACAAAAGGAAGACAATGCAAAGGCACAGGAGGATGCCACGTACAAGCCAAGGATACCAGAAGCGAGGAGAAAGGCATGGAACAGATTCTCCTTACAGCCCTCAAAAGAAACCAGCCCCTGAAGACAGCTTGATTTCACACTTCTAGCCTCCAAAACTATGAGACAAGAAATTCCTGTTGTTTAAGCCACCCAGTGTGTGGGAACTTGTTATAGCAGCCCTAGGCCACTAATTCATTCTCTCCGGTGTGGCCCCCCTGCCTTGCCTGGATTCGCCAGCTTTCTTGGTCAGGCGTTGGTTCACCTCAGGAGTAGGGTCTCCCAGTCTCTCCACCTTGAAGCACAGTCTCCTGGGGAGACCTGCTGCTTCCCAATGACAAACACCCAAACCCAGCTCAGCCACCAAGGCCCCCAGTTGGAAAGGGAGGGTCAAGGGAAGGGAGATTGAATAGTATTAGAATAGTCATTGTTTTTTAATTTTGACTTGTTTGTCAACTAAACAGAATTGTAATGCAAGGCAGACATACTGTGTCAAATGCCCCTTTCTCACACAGGTTAAGGCTGTTGTCGTAGCTTTTCCTTGCTGACCCAATACCTTCTGTTTTGTGTCTTCTATTATTATCACACGGTCAGGGTCCACAAAAGCCTTTCCCTGAAATTGCCAGGAGAACCACAAAACTAATCTAAAGTTGCGAATTACCAAGTTTCTATCACAAAATTCTTTGGTATACTCTTGACTGAATCTCTTAGACATTCTAACCAAAATCAGGAGTGGGGCATAAATCCTTGTCACCATGTTTCATCACATTGGGTTTTCATATTTAATAATTCATTTGAAAGATGCCTAAAGGAAAGTGGTTTCAAGGCATTTTTTTTTTTTTTTTTTATAGATGGAATCTTGCTATGTTGTCTAGCCTGGTCTTGAACTCCTGGACTCAAGTGATTCTCTCACCTTGGCCTCCCAAAGTGCGGGCATTATAGGTGTGAGCCACCGCACCCAGCCTAATGCGTCGTTTTAAACACACCACAAATTTGCATCCTTGGTTCTTTTAAATAGAACATATGCAGTTCTAGTTTATTCAGTCAACAAATATTGATCAAGCATCTGCAAAATAGCAGGCATCCTTCTAGGCACAGTGGCAAACAAGATGAAACCCCTGTCCTCCTAGAACTTATTATACTCTATTGTTGTCAGAGGTAGACAATAAATGAAAATATATAAAATTGAATTTCAGGTCACGATAAGTACTATGGGAAAAATAAAGCCATAATTATTTGTTCAATATCTGTCTTCTCTTTATGTTATAACCTCGCCAGTCATGATGGCAGTGACGATGTCTATCTCTAAGGCTAGAGCATAGCAGGCATTTGATAAGGATTGTTGGCTGGATGGACAGATGGACTGATGGGTAGATGAAATTCAACATTCATTTTAGATTCCTAAGAAGCCATGTAATGCCTTCACTGAAAATTCATCGGTTCAAACATACACTTAGTTTCCTTCACTGTGCGTCTTGCAAGAAAAAAAAGGAAAATTTAAAAAAAGTACATAGTTAGCGAGCGCCCATGGTGCCAGACACAACACTAGACCCTCGGAATAAAGATGAATGACGTCCTTGCCCCTCGGGGAGCTCGCACACAGACTTCTGGGGAAACAATGACGCTCTCAGGAAGGTATACATGTGGTGCTCTGTCTGTGCTCAACTGGTGGTGGGGGAAGGGGAGACTTTGGGGCCATGGTGGTGCCGGACGAGGGTCCCAAAGGAAGTGAAACTCGAGCTAAATCTTGAAGGGACTGCCAGGTACAGGGAAGTGTCCAGGGCGATACAAAACGCCAGGGAACGCCCAGGCGGGGGACAGGAACGCAGCGAGGAGCCCTGGAGGTGAGGCAGGCGCCAAATGCTGATCCGGCTCACCGGCACATGTCACCTCCTTCGCGGCGGAAATCTGATGAGCTTGTCAGACCTTTTCTAAAAGGTCAGCAGGGCTGAATGATTAGGGACACTGGAGTCGTTAAGTAAGATGTTGCCTAGGAACCGTGTTTGGCACAAAAGCATCCTTTTTCTCCACCCGTTGCTTTGTCTCCGCCCTGGGGTGTCAGGTTCCGTGTCCTCCTGTGACTGACGACCGCGGGGCCGTCCTCCCGGGGCGGGCGCCAAGCGCAGTCTGTCCGGCCAGCGACAAGGGTGCTAATCTGCTCCCCGCGCTGCGCCGCCGCCGCGAACCTGCCCTGCCGGTTTGTCCTCGCACTTCCAGCAAGGCAAGGGGACAGACACTTTCAGACCCGGCCGGGCTGGCGGGGCGGGGGAGGGGCGCTCTGCTGTCTTGCGGTCTATCCTGAGGTCGCTTGTCCTTCACAATTCACAAAGGGGACGAGCATCTGAATGAATTTTATTTACTTTATTTACGTGGGAACCCCCCAATTTAACTGTGCCCTAGTATTTATTAAAAATGTTAGCTTTTTCTATCTAAAAGAAATATATACACCTTGCAGAAAACACAGAGATTAAAAGAAACACAAAGAATAAAACTTTAAATGAATCACGTAGAGAGAACTATTGTTAATATTTTGGAATATTTCCTTATAGTCTTTTTTCCCCATGAACACACACATATATACGCATATACGTTCATATACTCAGCACCCACCACGGTGTCTGAAACATCTCGGTACTCAATAAAGTTCGATGAATAAATGAATGAGTAAGTATAATTTTATTTTGGCACATCTAACGTCATACCTTTATACAGTATGGAATTTTACTTTAAAAAATCTTTACTCAATATATTATCTGTATTTTTCTATGTCATATAGATTTTTAAAGCTTTTTTAAATAAATGCGCTCATGCTATTGTATAAAATAATGCTGACCTAAATGAACATGCAGTACATAACCCTGCGTTTGCATCTCTGAAGATTACCTTATGCTAGATTCCTAGCCATGAAATTAGTAGGTGAAAGAGAATAAGCGTTTTAAGATTCTTAGTGTCATGGTGTTTACAGACTTTTCCAACTGAAGGGCTGCTTCCCATGGAAACTCAGGCCGAACTCTGAGAGCAGCCGCTTGCCCACCTGCTGGGTGATCCTCAGGGGTGGACCTTGGCCCCATAATCCCCTCAAACCAATGATAACCCTCCTTCTCCTGCATCTCTGGGTCATCCCTGGGCTGGCCTGAGCTGGATTAAGCTGCAGCTCAGCTGCTCTGGTCCTCCACAAAGGCTCAAAGCAGAGATCTAATCTTTGCTGTTGCATTCCATTTAATTCTCACGCAAGCATTGTCTTTCACGTCTGTCTACTTCCTCTAACCATATCCATTCTATACTAATTCTGTGTCACTGAAGCTATTTCTTTTTGTTTGTTTGTTTGTTTTCATACTGTGTGCAGTTTGAGATGGGATTTAAATAGATGGCTTTGTCCTTCCTCTAAACATAATTTGTACAAAAAATATCATTTGAGTTGTATTGTGTGTCTTTGGTAAAAACATAATATATGCCATTTCTAGTGCCTTCATCAAACATGGACATGGTACCGTGTTATGGACTAGAAAGGCTTGTTTGCTTGTCCATTTTTAATGACTAAAACCCTGCCTTACAGAGTTCAGATTCACCACTATGACATCTTTATCTAATCAGGCGTCCTCAAACTATGGCCCAAGGGCCACATGCGGCCCGCTGAGGACATTTATCTGGCCCGCTGTTTTGTGTTTTTACTTCAAAATAAAATATGTGCAGTGTGCATAGGAATTTGTTCATAGTTTTTTTTTAAAACTATAGGCCGGCCCTCCAATGGTCTGAGGGACAGTGAACTGGTCCCCTGTTTAAAAAGTTTGTGGACCCCTGATCTAAATGTCACTCCCCTGGAAGCCTTTCTTGACCCTATTTACATTTACAACACCCCTTCCTTCTCTGCTTAATTCTTTTCATAGCAGTTATCACCACCTCACTGACAATGTATTTTACTTATTAGTCTTGTTAACTATTTGTCTCACCCACTAGACACATAACCATTCATTCATCCAGTGTGTAACAAACAGCTGCAGGTACCTAGAAATGTGCTAAGCATGGGGTGGGGAACTAAAAAAAAAAAAAAAAAAAAGTATAAGACTGCTTTCCAAGAGCTTGTAATTGAATTAGAAACATCAAACAGTTAAGCAAAGACACGGATCAGGGTACAATCTTTATGATTTTCTGTTGCCCAGGCTGGACTGCAGTGGTCATAGCTCACTGCAGCCTCAAACTCCTGGGCTCAAGCTATCTTCTTGCCTGGGCCTCCTGAGTAGCTGGGACTACAGCCTCAAGCCCAGCTAATTTTTCTATTTTTAAGTAGAGATGGGGGGGGGTGGATCTTGCTCTTGCTCAGGCTGGTCTCGAACTCCTGACCTAAATCGATTCTCCCGACTCTGCCTCCCAGAGTGCTGGGATTACAGGTGTGAGCCACTGCGCCCAGCCACCAATAATTTATTAAGATTAGTCTGGTGGGCAAACAGTGAGAGTGAAAAACAATGAGGACAAATAGGACGGCTGAAACTCTGGTCTGAGAGACCAGTTGGGCCTGAGATGGGGAGGGACCGAAGGACGGTGACAAATGAGAACAGACAAAGAGGGTGAAGAGTGGCACCCAGTCAACACACACTTGCCTCAACGCAGGCGATTCTCAAAATAAAATGTTCAAGATCATCAGCCATTGATAGGGCTTAGTTAGTGGGTTACAGGAGACCCTGAGGCTGGCTGCCTAGATGGGGAGAGAAGGGGTAGGAGATGCACAAAGCAGAGGGTAAAGTCAGCTGCGTTATTCCATGCAAAGTAAAGCCCATTTAAAGAGCCCAGATAAAGAGGCATGAAAATGAGAAGAGAAAAAAAAAAAAATGAGAATCGCTAATTTTAGATAAATCCCATATGGGTTATACTCTTAATTTACTTAAACCAGATGGCTGGGCCCAGGACCGACTAATTTATCACCATCCTGTCATTCAGAGCCAGAGCCTTCCTCAGGTTCCTAAGCAACTCTGAAGGGAAATGTCATGTTGCATGAAATTTCCTGATCAGATCACGTGACCCAAAGCATATCCCACTGAAAATGATTCGAATCCTCAAAATCACATGTTCCAGACCAAGCTGCCAGCTCTGCTCACTCCCGGCTTGTGGCAGGTGCATGGGCCTTCCCCTGTTTGCAGGCTTTGTGGTGGGAGTTCTAGGAATAAGAAAGACCAAAATAAAGGGTGGGGAGGATTTAGAAGAAAGCTTTATAATTTGGTATTTCAGATTCTCTCTCATTGTACTATGTCCTTCCCAAAATTTTCTTAAAGAGGAAGGAAAGTAGCAAAGCATTTTTTTTAAAAAGCATTAAAATTTCTGTGGCAATTAAGCAGCAGCCTCTAAGTTAACAAACCCCATCTAGTATGAGATAACTTGAAAGGACTGGAAAAGGTCAGACAGGATCAGGAGCTAGGCTGGTTTATGATCCGAAGAGGAAAGTATAATGATAGAACAAAGGCAATAATGAACATTTTTTGAAGTGGAGTCAGTATGTGCCAGATTATGTAGGACCAACTCTTCCACCTATTTTATAGATGAGAAAACTGAGGATTTCTAAAGGATTTAAATCAGGTGTCATGCCTATTAGATACCACTGTTATGGACCAGTTCTATGGATCTTTTAGAGTATAAGAAAGTGATTGGTCAGAAAAAGGAAAGGCAGCAAGCTGCAAATGCCAGAGTTAGAGCACGTGAGGTGGTTCCCTGGGGCATGGCTCATGAGCAGAGCATAGATACAAAGCTAACAGAACAAGTGATTACCAAGTGCATCAGGAGCATGTGCCAATTCAATGTGGCACCCTGGATTGGATCCTGGAACAGAAATAGGACATTAGTGAAATCTGAATATAATCTATGGGTTAGTTAATAGTAATGTACGGACGTTAGCTCCTCAGTTGTGACGAATGTACCACAGGGATGTCAGATGTGAGTATGAGATATACAACTCTCTGTACTATCCTGCAACTTTTCTGTAAATCTAAAATTATTCTAAAAAGCTTATTAAATTGTTGAAGAAAAGAAAGTATTTGTGATGTGTTTACAAATGTTCTTCAGAGCAGTACTATCTAAAATGGAAACAGCACTGCATTTTTGTGGCCAGTCATATTTCTTGGCAGACAAGATTATTACTAATGATGATCACAGTAACTAACATTGTGCATTAATAATATTTAAGCTTCTGTCCCAAGGATGTGACACGCATGCCCGCATGTCATCTTTAAGACAACGTTTGCGAACTAAGTTGTTACTATTATTTTCCTAATTTACAGATAAGATGAGCTCTTAGAATAGTGCCTGGAATCTGGCAGGTGCTCCAAAAATTAGATTGTTTTATTAAAGAGGCTAAGAAACGAACCCAGCTTCTGAGCAACAGATTCACACCTCAGACCCTAAAAGGCTTCTAACCCCAGGCTTGCCGCTTACTGACTGTGTGACCTTGGGCAAGTTTTGAAACTGAAACAAAGCTATTAATAACTAGTATCATGGAGTGGGTTTTAAAGTTTGTCAAAAGTTGCATAACATCGATCTAAATCTATAAAAAGACAATTATTTATTAAATATCTCCAAATTGTAGAATTGAATTGCATTGACTAACTTGAAAATACACAGTTCTGAGGCCGGGCGAGGTGGCTCATGCCTGCAATCCTACCACTCTGAGTGGCTGAGGCAGGAGGATTGCTTGGCTCAGAAGTTTGAGACCAGCCTGAGCAAGAGCAAGACCCTGTCTCTACTAAAAATAGAAAAATTAGCTGGGCGTAGAGGCACGCACCTGTAGTCCCGGCTCCTCAGAAGTCTGAGGCAGGAGGATAGCTTGAGCCCAGGTGTTTGAGGTTGCAGTGAGTTATGATGATGCCGCTGCACTCTAGCCCAGGCAACAGAGCCAGACCCTGTCTCAAAAAAAGAAAAAGAGTCCGGGCGCGGTGGCTTAAGCCTGTAATCCTAGCACTCTGGGAGGCAGAGGTAGGAGGATTGCTCAAGGTCAGGAGTTCAAAACCAGCCTGAGCAAAGAGTGAGACCCCATCTCTATTAAAAATAGAAAAATTAATTGGACAACTAAAAATATATAGAAAAAATTAGCCGGGCATGGTGGCGCATGCCTGTAGTCCCAGCTACTCGGGA